>VXBP01001613.1:0-73040 GCA_013400115.1 Rhinopomastus cyanomelas
TCTCCACCGGCAGCAGGGTCACAACTTGGAGGAATGATTTCCTCCCCTGCCTTTTGGAGTGGTCACCATCCTTGGTGTTCAGGAATTAATTCTGGACAGGAAGGCCACTGTCTCTCTGTCATGTGCCATTCCTGCATCTCTTCCTGGCACCGTTCCTCTGGCTGCAAGAAGAACCACCCTTCTTCTTGCCATCAGCTGCTCTGCCACTGAGGCTGGACTGGGCTTGAGGTGGGGCTGCTGAGGAAGCCACTTGTTCTTCATCATCTACATGACAGCACCTGGACGAAAGCAAGCAACCCCTGATTTAGGGCTGCTGTGTCCGACCAAGTCCTTGTCTTTACAGCTGCTACAGTTTCCCCTTCATCCTGGCACTGGAGCCACTCTTTCATCATCCATGCGGTACCATTGTTGGTCACTGGCCTGTAAACAACAGGGACAATCTCTGGAGGTGAACTCTTGTGATTGCTTCACAGAAACAGCAGACAACACTACAGGACCCAGAACAGGCCAGAACAAATGCAAAGCAGCCCCTCTGAAGACATTTGTGTCCCAAGGCACTGGCTGCCAAGAACACTGCCAAGAGAGTTTGTCTTGCCCAGCTCACACGTCTACTGTTCAGGAGGAAGTTGCTCCTCACCTTTGTGTAACAGAAATAATGCCTTTCCTCACAGCTGGGTCCACTGTGGACAAGGACTGCGTACAGGCTGTAGAGAGTCACCTCTCCACCACCCTCACACGTGTATGGTTGCAGGTCCAAGTACTCACGGTACTGCACCTCCTGTGGAGAGACCAAGAGGGCTCAGAAGCCTTGCCCCCTGCAACAGCCTTCCCAAGGCCACGTGCAAAGCTTGGGGAAACCTCCTGCGCCACGAGGAGAAAGTTGCTCTCTGCCTGTGCACTTACATTGTTGATCTTCCTGACAGGGAAGCCCTCAAACCTCTTGAGGCACACAGTCAGAATCCTGGGTGCCTGACACACAGCAGGTTTCTTGGAGGCAGGAACTCTCTGGTCACACCTGCAAACTAACAGCAGAGCCCAGTACTCAGAGGCAGCTGATCTTGCCCCAGGAAGGCCACACAGGCTTTCACATGACACCCATCCACGGCAGTCCCAGGTTCATTGTTCAGCCCTAGATCTTAAAGGGCTTCTGCAACCAAAAAGATCCCGTGATTCCACAAGACCGTATTTGAAGCAGCTGCCACTCGTTAATGTGTCTCAAACGGACGCAAAACAATGACTCCAGACAGACAACGTGCGGCCCCTGCACGTAGGATAGGGGGCTTAGTAATGTCACCCACTGTGCCCCCAGTCAAAATGATGCCGAGGTGGCAGCCATAATGCCGTCAGTGCCCAGAGACAGAATCACGGAACCGTTAATATTTGAAGACGTCTGTCAGATGGTCATGTCTGAGTTCCCTTCCAACTTAAACTATTTTATGATTTAATGAATCTGTGAAGATGCCTATATGCACTGGGACTGTCACATGAAAAGTCATGTCTTCTGCTAAGAGTTAACTTTTATGGAGGACACCTTACCTTTGTATGGTTTTCATAGAATCATAGTTTCCTTCTGTAATTTAGAACGCACATGCAAATATCCAATCTTGGCTCCATCTGTCTTCCTTAGGGAAGCCTCATGATTCACCATCATTGCACTTAATAGATCTTTGTGAACAAATTTTAAAATATTGAGATTCCAGGGCACAAAATCTCTTTTATAGCTTTCACTGACTACTTGGCTTGTGCTGCATTTTTGCCATTTTTAATTTACCCTTGTGTTGAGCAGTGCATCTCGTGATGTAAGAATTCATTACAGGAAGGTTTCTGAACTAACATAACTCGTCATTGATAATACAATAGTTGTATATTTTATTTACAGATCTCTGGACTCGGGAGTTGTCGTTTCCTAGACCATTTGCTATGCCAAGAGAGAAATGCTGCTTAGTATTAGTCAATATTATTGTATGTAAACTGTACATTATTTGCATTTCATGATTGTTCTAAGTACCAACTAGAATGTCCAGAGAAATTCTCTTCACTGGTGACTCTAAATTCCCCATTAGCACTGCCTTTCAAAGTAGCAGCTCTAACTTCCCCCATCCTCACATGTGTTTCTCATCTCCTCTGAAGCACATGTAGGTATATAAATCTAGGCTTCACTCCAAGGACTGTGCTGTAATTTATCAAGTGAACATCCTACATCCTGAAATTGTCTGCATACTCGCCTACACAAGGGGCTTCTCCCCTCCATGAACTTCCTTGAGAGAGCAACTTCCATAGGGCCCAGCCCCAGCCTCTCCTGTTTCCGTGTTTAAACACCTGCACATTTGCATGACCTTAGAGGTCTTTTTCCAGCCTAAACAATTCTGTGATCATTTTACATCAGGACATTGAGTCATTGAAAACTACTCTCTGGATGCAACCGTCCAGCCAATTACTTATGCACTGAACTCTCAACTCAGCAAACTCATATCTCTCCAACTTAGAAAGCAGGCTGTTGTGGGGGACCATGTCAAAAGCCTTTGAGGTGTCCAGATAGACATCTGTAGCTCTTCCCTCATACACTGATGCAGTCACTCCATTGTAGAAAGCCACTAGATTGATCGGGCAGGACATGCTGGCTGTCTTGAATGACCCCTGTGTCCTCTAGGCCCCTTAGCCTGTCTTCTAGGAGGATCTGTTCCATGATCTTCCTGGCAACTTCACCTGTAATCCCCCATACTGAGAACCTGAGGCCACATCATGGGAAACTGGAGTATTTGTAACTATTTTGTCTTTACCTGAGCAATTCATTTATCAACCCATAAAAAATTAAAATTGGCAAAAGTAAGGCAGTGATGTTCATTTGTACTTTCTGTAGTTTCCCAGATGTCACAAAGAAAGCACCAATGGTCCTGTGTAATAGAGTTTTGACTGGAGTGCGATGATATCTTACCTTCACATTTACTGTTTCTTCCTCCAGCAGCAGTTGCTTCCCTGATCTGGATGGGGATGAATTAAGAGGTTGCTACTGATCTGAGTCTGTGCCCTGTGTGCTGCAGTGACCAGTGTTAGTGAGGGGAAGCCATATGCTTCTGGCTTTGCTGCAGAACCTGGTGTAAGCACTGAGAAGTCACACAGAATCACAGAATCATTAGGGATTGGAAGGGACCTCGAAAGATCATCTAGTCCAATCCCCCCGACACAGCAGGATCACCTAGAACAAATCACACAGGAATACATCCAGGCAGGCCTTGAACATCTCCAGTAAAGGAGACTGCCACCCTGGGCAGCCTGTTCCAGTGCTCTGTCACCCTCACTGTGAAGAAGTTCCTCCTCAGGTTGACGTGGAACCTTCTATGTTCTAGCTTACACCCACTGCCCCTTGTCCTAACACAAGATGACACTGAGAAGAGCCCGGCTCCATCCTCCTAACACCCACCCTTCAATTATTTATAGACATTAATGAGGTCCCCCCTCAGTCTCCTCTTCTCCAAGCTAAAGAGACCCAGCTCCCTCAACCTCTCCTCGTAAGGGAGGTGTTCCACCTCCTTCATCATCTTTGTTGCCCTACGCTGAACTCTCTCCAGAAGCTCCACATCCCTCTTGAACTGAGGAGCCCACAACTGGACACAATACTCTAGATGTGGTCTCACCAGGGCAGAGTAGAGGGGGAGAAGAACCTCTCTTGTTCTGCTAACCACCCCCATTTTGATCCACCCCAGGATGCTGTTGGCCCTCTTGGCCACAAGAGCACACTGCTGGCCCATAGTCATCCTGCTGTGCACCAGGACCTCCAGGTCCCTTTCTCCTAAACTGCTCTCCAACAGGTCTGTCCCCAGCCTATACTGGTACCTGGGTTGGTAAGGGAAGGAGAGCACAGTCCAAGGTGTTGATAAAGTCCTCAGCTTTCTCTATTTATTTTAATGTGTGTGGCTAGAAAATGTGTCCACATTCAAGTTCTTGTGTCAGCCTGTGCTCATCAAGTTGTATAGACATTTTGAATGGTTGCTGCTAATTTCAGTTTAAACCTTTTGTGAGACAGCTTTGATTATGGAAACAACTCTCTGCATGAAAATGCAAACTAACCTAGCGTAGTTCTAAAAAACAAATTAAGAACAAAGAAAGTAATTTCATTGTTTAGTCTGTTTCAGCCTTCACAAATCTCAGTGTTTTACCCTTTTTTAATATCTCCCATTATTTCAGTGGGATAACAAAAGAAACCTTTTTGGAAAAAGCTGAAGAGAAACTATTTTTTTTTCTTCTCCACATTTTAAACCTTGAATTGAAAACTGAGACTTGATGTGAAACAAATGTTGATTTTAGTCTTACATTTTATGTAAAGAAACCAAACACTTGAATGTGGGCAAAAAGGAGGGGCATGGAAGAAGTCACATTTTCCATCAGGCACCTTCAAGATATCTTGACTATAACACCAATGTCCAATTTTCCAAAGACAACTTTGAAGCAAAGGAGCTCAGCGACTGCCAGTCTCCTTTGACTCTTTCAACACTCTCCTTCTATCACTCATAACAGACTATTTTGCTTTCCTCACTTCATTTTCAAAATTCAGACAAAGGAAATTATTGGTGTTCAGCCAGTGTAAGGCAATAGGCAAGGGCTGCAGAAGGAAGGTGCAGATCTTGGTAGCTCTCCTCCAGTCTGTGTGGGGACTTGGAGGCCCCATGTTCATTCATGCTGCTGGGGCTGGGGCTGGGCAGTGGGGAGCACAGGACCAACACAGCACTTTTGCCTTGAGTGACCTCATGAGCAATGCTGCTTTATCCTGCAGACACATGGATAACAATAACGTGATTACACTGCCTGCAAAAAAGCACATTTCTTTCCATACAAATAACAATCAGACTTGTAGATGATAATTACCAAATGTTTTTCTGAATAACTTAGAGTGTAAGATCCTTTTTACAGAAGACAAGTGAAAGAAAACATCCTGTGTCCCAAGTTTGGTTGCATGAGTGTGAAGAGTTTACCCAGTTCACTTTGTCTCCAGTCACTGGCACTGTCTCTCACAACTGGCAGAGCTGCAAAACTTTGACAAACAGGAACATTGTTTTCCAAAGGTTTGGACAAGGATCTGTGCCTCTGAGAAGAAAATGTGAAGTGATGAATGACACAAGCATAATGGTGCGAGAGCTCCTTGTTCAGATTATTGATATAGTTTGCCCATTTCTGGTGCTTAGCTCAGACACTCTTTCTTTCATACATTGGCTCGTGTTGTATTGAGGAAAGCAGAGAGAAATTTTCCACCCTTGCTATCAGATTTAGCCACAGCAGTCCATACTGTCAGACAGATTCCAGCTGGTTGCAAGACTTTGAGCATGGTGTCATCTAACCATTCTGGGAGCAAGTGCCAGGAAACCAGTCTGGAGAAATGCGATATCTCAATGAACCAAATAATAATGGGTGGTACTACTTGGATAAGTTGCATCCTGAGAAATATACTCAAGCTGACATTTAGGGATCAGACTGAACCTAGAAAGGATTTTCCATCCCTAGCGTCTGCAATTTTATGAGGGTCATTCCTAAATTGAAAAGCTGCTGGAGAAATGTAAAATCAGCGCTGCTTTTACTATGTTTTTTTTAAAGTGTCATCAATTGGGCATTGTCTTTCTAAAATTAAAAAAAGCAGCGTGCTTCAGCCCTACACATCCAATGGATAAAGTTAAATTATTCCAGTGTAAGCCCACCTTGAAAATAAACATTTTCCTCTTAATTTAATTTCTATTGTGGATGGTTCATTTCTTCTAGTCTTGATCTGGGCAGAGAAAAAGCTGCTGTGATTGACAGTGCAGAGATTGACAGATGGAGCTGCTTGTGTTCAAATGAAACTAAGAGAAATAATTATTTTAGTGGTTTTAGAGTATCATTTTTTTGTGATAGGTTCCATCAGTACCCTCTAAGTCAAGCACTCAGACGCATACCAGCTTTAAATTAGTAAAACACAACACACATAACTTCTCTAAGCTTGTGTTCTTTACCAATATTTCTCACAAATTTTAAAGCAGATGATTTCTCACACAAACATAACTGGGAGTGCTGCAGTACAGACAAACATTCACAGTGCAAGACTCCCCAGTGATTGCTAGGATTGATGGTGCTGTGTAATTACTGTCAAACACATATAGGAGGCTAAAAAGCACCACAAGCTTCACAAGTGCAAAAATCAGTTGTTTCCATGCATATCCAGGGTAATTATAGATGTGACTTTGAATAAGCATAAGTGGGAATACTTTGTTTGGGTAATTCAGATTAAAAGTGTCAGGCAAGTTCCTACTTAGCCTTTCCCAGGAAATGAATACACAGCATTTTAAAAGCATAGTTTAAACACAGCAGGTTTTGCAAGCAAAGCCCCAGTGATCCTGGTGAGCAGGAAATCTCCCATGTAAAGAAGAATTTCAAGCTCTGAAGCTATTAATCGTCTGTTTTGGTCATCCAGAGTAGTTATCTCTCTGCTTATTAAACTTGCCCTTTCCCTTTCAGAAACATATCCAACCATTGGATATGTCCTCCTCTGTAGGACTGAAGGCAATTTCTGAATGATCTTCAAATGCACTTCAACTCAACTTACTGTTGAGTTCCTGTGGGGCCAGCAGCATCTTCCTCAGCTTCTCCAGCATCCTAACATCAATGCACAGATTTATGATTGCTAATCTAGTCCCAGACCAGGAAATCAACATTAAAAGCTTGGCTGAGTTAATGTAGATGAAAACATAGGTTTAAAGACTTTCATAAACTGGTACCAGAACTAAAAGTTTGGTGGTATGCCTTGAGAGGCTGGGATTTGCTTAGAATGTCATAGGTTTCAGTCACTATTTTCACCATGTATGTTTTTAAAAAAATCAATCTTTAAAAAAACAGAAAAGCTAACTTTGCCTTAAGTAAGCTGGTTGTGGAAATACTTCTTGGTGTGCAACTGATCAGTAATTAAAATGCATTTTTCTCTGCCCACCCAAGTGGGTGAAGTGGTTGAAAATATTCAACACATTGGTACGTGATGTAATTTCCCAGGAAATGAATGGACAAGTCACAATAGAAATACAGTTTTTCTTTTCTTGAAATGTTTCTTTGGCTGTAGGAGCTGAAGGTGGTGAAAGCCAAGCACTCAACACAGCGATCTCTGCCACAACAATCACCAACTCCACTGTGCTACAGATATGATTCCACCAAACTCCTGTGCACTCTTACCACAAAAGCCATTTACACTGTGCTGGTCACAGGAGAGGGTTCTGCTCTACATGACATGTGAGCACGTGAGCACAAGAAAGTAAGTGAATCTAAAGCCAGGTTGGATGGGGCCCTCAGTGTGATCTAGTAAAGATGTCATTGCCTGTGCAGGGCGGTTGGAGTCAATGTTTAAGCTCCCTTCCAGCCATAGCCATTCTGTGATTCTATGTAACTCATCACAAGGTTACAAATGAGTTATTAACATTTTGGCACAAACTTGATATTCAGATTTGTAAACTTGCATTAAACTGAGCATTTGGCTTTTGACTAGAAAAAACACAAGTAACTTTTGCAATGATTTTTCCAGTCTTATTTCACACCAGGGCTCAGACCAATGTGTAAACTGATTACAATCTGCAGATGTTCAGATTGTCCAGCTTCCACAAGATTAGCCATGACCGTATCATAGCACAATGCAGACAGTAATTTAAAACCTACATCATTCCTGGGTGTTGTTTCTGTTACTATATACAGAAGAGGTAAAATTCAAATCCATGAACCTAAAGCAAGACATTTTATCTCCAGCTTTCAACGCAGATCTCTGAAGTAACATATAAAATTTGTGAATGAATGGATGAGAGGGTGCATAAATGCAAGAACTGCTTTTTCTATGTTTACAGGGCACCAAATAAGGACATCCAGTGGACGTGGTGTGAGTTAGAGGCCTGTCACATCCCAGTCGATCAGAGAAGGCGGTGACTCAGGTTCGTGGGTTTGTTCAGGTTGAGTTAAGGAGACTGACACCATAGGTCTGCACAGAAGTCAAGTTTACTAAAGTTATGAGTTGCTGAATTCAGAGAGTACAGAAATCAACAAAGTTACCCAATATGAAATTCACAGAGTGCAGAAATCAATAAAGTTACTAGAGGCTTAACTCAGGCAGTAGAGGAGAGGACAAGGGAAAAAAGACAAGATAAGTATGAAGTTAGATCACCACTCCAGGCTGCAGTGGTGTCTGGCAGGCTCCAGCCTCCTCTTCACTCCTCAGCTCTGCAGTTCTCTGCAAAATTCCTTGGTTTCTCTGGCCATTTTCTCAGTTTCTCAGCATAGTCAGCTTCATGGAATTGGGGGTATGTGTATGATGGTTTGTGGTAAGTGATTGGCTCCAATTTGCATCCTCAGCTTCAAAGATTTTCAGCGTCTCCTTGCAGTCCTCTTGTCAGTCTCATCGCATAACTGCAGGCTGCAGTGGGATTGATGGCCACCCTGTACCATTTGAATCTTTCCTTTTATCCCTGTTGCCAGAGAAGTTATTTTCCTCATCCCCAAAAGTAATGTGGGACATTGTTCTCAGGGGCTTAAACAAAACACTTGTGGGTAAGTCCTTCAGAGATGGCAACTCAATTGTGACCTCAGTGCTTAAGCATAGTTTTATGGATTGAGTGGCATTGTCTCAGGGTCTGGTTGTTCTTCTCCCACTACAGAGCACTTTTCTCTTTGCCAGGTGCAAGACTTCTCCTGCCCTCCTTGCTCCTTATGTTTGAGCCATTCCACCTGTTGCTGATCAGAGTCAGACAAGGCTTCAGATAAGGTTTCTGAATCTGAATGCTGGTTTTCTGCACTTCAGTGTTGGGGTAAGGGTTATTCAATAGTTAAATATGTTGCTCCCCTGATCCCATTCCTCTAAATATGATGTTCGGAAGGCACTCTAGAGTGTCAAGTGGTTCATACAGAAACAACATTCGGTATCCATGCTGTCAAAATGGCATTTGTCCCTAACTTCAATATATTTGATCTCTCCTCCAATACTATAGTTAAACCCACTGCTTTACAGTGTTTTAGCTTTTTCTACAGCCAGTTTCCCTTGAATTACACAGGAAGGGTTCTAAGGAGGATAAACAGAGGGATAATTAATCCATAGCCACCTCTGTGATGTAATATGGATCAGTACAGGCGGTACAGGCAGAGCAGCTGCTGTGCAGCTACCAGCAGCTCTTGCAGCTGCACACTCCAGCTGGTGCTAGGGACTAATGGCTCCCTGGTGACATCCTCCTGCAGAACCCATTGTTGCTTGTGACAGCAGGTTCAGTTCCAGTTCTTCCTCAATTAAAAGGTATATGTGTTATCTTGTGCCATCTCCTTCACCAGCAAGCTGCATACAGCGTGCACTCCAGGCACGCAGACAAGCTGGGCTGCCTCTGTTGATGGGGCTGTATTGGTGTAGCTTATACCAGTTTTGAGTAGTTCAGATCGCTGAGTCTGGCTTTTACTGAAATGTTCCTCTTGTTCCCATTGTGTCACTCTGCTGCAGGGCATCCACACTGGGCAATGTTGGGGAGTAGTAAACCTGTGGCCGTTCCTGCTGCTTTGGTCTCTGCAAATATAGCGTCATATTGGCCTTGACAGTAAAGTAAGGGTCAGACCACTAGAAATTCTGTCCTTCTAGCGTTTCCCCTCCCTAAAAGCAAGTGTTTCCCCACAATAGCAGGACCCCACCTCACACTGCAAGTTCAATCAGGGTATGAACCTCTGTTGGAAACAGAAATTAAGTTACAGCAAGACCACAGACCATCCAGGCAGAGTGTTATAAAAGGCCTTTAGACATGACATGTGAAGTCACTGGCTTCATTGCATAACCTGAGGACTTGGTTCAGGCTCGCCACTAGGAATGAGGAAATTAGGTCCCTTTTGCCTACAGCTGTTCTGAAGAGGGTTGAGGCAGCTGTGTATACTTAATTTGACAGAAGTTGCAAGCCCAGCAAAGTGTTGGTGGTCAGCTACACTTAAAAATTGAGCCACTCACTTTGGACCCTCCCAGCTCCATCCGCATAAACTGCTGAGGGATGGTACATCTGTCTTTCTGAGTTGCACAAACACTGCTGAGTGGACATGTTCAGCTTCTGCTGCTCTTCGTTGCTCTGCTTTTGTAACCTCCTGGCACACTTCTGCCAGCGGGGACTGATTTTTCTTGGTTTTGAGGAAAACTTGTGCTTGCTTGTTGCCTAGGAGCCAGGTAATCTCTACAATGTGGCATGTTTCTGGAGATGAGGGAAATGGGGTCGGGACCAACAGCAGAAAACACCATCACCTGGAGCACCCGGTAACAATATTATCCCAAAGACCTTCAAGAATCACTTTAAAGAATTTAAATTTATTTTTGAGAGGCACAGTCTTTATCTGAAAAAAGTTAGAACTTAAAAGGAGCATCTGGGAGGGTTGTGGAGTCTTCTTCTCTGGAGAGGTTTAAGACCCACCTGGATGTGTTCCTGTGTGACTTGGTCTAGGTGATCCTGCTCTGGCAGAGGGATTGGACTAGATCATCTTCAGAGGTCCCTGCCAATCCCTAATGTTCTGTCATTCTATGATCTGTGACTAGTATGCATCAATCTTATTTGCAGGTGGGTGAAACTAGGTCTACAAGAGAACCTGAAAGCTGCTGACATGTGGAGAGGGTGTAAAGTGAAAATTTGCTCCAGCCCCACTGCCTTGGATCCTCTTCAGCCAGTGGGGAAGAGTGAGGGCTGACTGCTTCTCAATTACATACTGCCCTGATGGTGTTCTGTACCCCCAGCTTTCCCCAGGCTTTGCTGCTGTGACATCGGACGTATCCCCAAAGGCTGCTGTGTGGTGAAGATTTTCTCTTGCACCTGTCGGCTGCCTGCTTTACCCTTGCTTAGGGCTGGGGTGCAGTAAAATGCTGTTTGGCATGATAGCATTTCTTTTTCTACATTCCATCCTTTACAATTCATCCCAAGAGTAAGCTGGGCTTGCTGTTTTGTGAATTGGGAGTGTCTCTGTTCAGAAATTTCCTAAACAATCCTGTGGCTAAGCTTTTCATTACAATAATCAGGTTTCTCTCCCACCAGAAACTGATTTCAACATTACTGATGAAGTTAATAGAAATTGCAGGTTCAAGGTGAAACCTGTTGAGCCAAAAATGTCTCATTGCAGACGATATCTTGGCCATAATTCAGTGTTCCATCTGTTTTTCTTATGAACTAATGTGCAACATTAAATCACATCAGTAAATTTAATGTCTGCTTCAGCAAATTCTGTGTCCTGAGGTTTCTGAGGCTTTTCTAAAAATGTGTTACAGGAATAAGTTTCTATTTATTTCTTCTCCATTTCATTTAGCCTCTGCTAAATGAATCTGAGCTCAATATGAAAAAAATTACACCTATTATGAACTCATCCAGACTTCTGCATTTGTTAGCTTTAAATTGCCAAAGGTGCCAAAATTACTGACTTATCTAAAAAAAACTTTAAAGAATTAAAGCCTTTTTCTCTCCTAAGCAGACACGGAGTCTACAAGAAAACAAGTGAATTTGTACAGACAAACACCTTAGCGTTAACAAATTTAGTAAACAAGTGTTATCTCTATCAGCTTTTCCTCAGTAAGTCTTGTAGAAAGGCATACTTTATTTCATAAAGCTTATTGAGAAGACAGCACAACATAACACAGAGAAACATAATGTGTTTCTAATAAAGTAAATAGCAGTGCTTTGGGTGGCCATAACACAGCATTACAGGCTGACAGGGAAGGATTAGTTTGAAACTAAACATTCTGGCATGAGAAGTAACAAAGATAGCATCTCAGTTTCCATCTGCCTTTGAAATTAGTCTAATTTTTTTTTAATTCGTCTTTGGAGTTAGTCTCCTAAAATAAGAATTCAGTGTACATGCTTAAGCTTCTACCTTTGGTAGGGTCAGTGTCACCTAAAACAGATGATGGGGCAGCTCTGACAACTTCCTACTGCCACATTTCTAGTTTCTGGAGGTTTATTTGCTTACTTGAGGTCCTCAGACACTCATGTGACTTTTAGCTTTATGTTACAGAAAAAGAAGTTTTTGCCTATCCTGTTAGTTGGCAAAACCGCTGTAGGGTCTATAGATGAGGAAAAGGATCCTTCTGTCCTCAGTGACAGGGTACAGAGCACTTACACTTAGTGGAGTAACAGGCCCTGTGTGGATCGTGTCGCTGCAAACTCAATTAATGGACTTGATCTTGAAGGTCTCTTCCAACAAAAATGATTTTGGGGTTCTGTTGCTTGAGAAATAACAAACCCTTGTAAAAGTAATAAGAAAGACAGGGAAAGATGAATGGAAGCGGAGTGTAAGATGTTCAGTGAAAGTTCTGTTTTCCACACCTATGGAAGCTAAGGGAGCAACAAACTGCTCTCTAAATGAATTACCCTTGGTCTTACAACCTTATGGCCCTCTCTGATTGTGGCTAGGCCACCTCCAAAAAGACAATTTTAACCTGCTTTGGGGTATCACGGAACATCAGCCTTACCAAGAAAGTGGCAAGGCACTACTCTAGAAATTAATACTTCAGGGGAAATAAACCCAAAAGGCAAAAACCTTAGCTGGCATTGCTTTCCCACTAAATTTTTATAGTCTGTTGAGCTGCATTCTGTATTTGATTAATGCTGTGACAGAACATTTTATTCATCATTATTGTGTGTGGTTTCACTTATGGAAACTGACTCACCTCTTCCCTTGAGAGTACCACACCATGGGCTTTAGGTACTGCCTCACTGTACCTGGCCTACTTACACTAGCAGCAGAAGAGTTGTCTCCAGGGTTCATATCACCTAGCTACACCGAAATGATACCATAGCACTCAGGGACACCCTTGGCCCACTACAGCATCTATTCCTACAACTCCTGTTAGAAAGGTGTAGAGGTACTTTTGCAAGGGCATATAGTGATAGGACAAGCACAGCTAGAGAACTGAGGTGTTCATACACAGTTTAGGTCAAGCTTGCTTTTACTTCCACTTTGTTTATTATGAATCAACCCAAGGGTCGTCATAGGGGGTTGAACGTTTGGTAACAAGTGTCACAGCCAAAAACTGGGTAAATTCCCAGAAGTCTTGCAGGAGCCATCTACTCAACCAGAGCGAGTTATTGCTGACAGTGTCAAGACTAAGGGCCTGGATGTAGTTGGTAACAGGTCTGAGAAGGTCTCTAAGCATGTGGAGCATTGCACTAACAGATATTCTTTCCTATGGACACATCAGGAATTCTTTCGTGTATAAGACCACAATTTTTTGCAAACACATTAAGAAAACTCTTAAGTGTGATACAGCTGTTTCATGACATTTGGATCCCAAGCACAGTGATATAAGTTTTTCTCATTTTCACTAGAGCCTGGACATGGCGCATTCGCAAGCAAGTGTTTGGACCTTTCTTCTAATGATCTTTGCAGAAATAGTGCACCAGAAGATTGTGATCTGAAACTACAGCACTGTCATTTTCTAAACAGCCTCGCTCTTGATCAATGGTGTCTCAGCACATGCACAAACACACCCCCCCACACAAAATAATCTGATACAAACTGTTGAGAACTTTCCCAGTCACCAGATTTTATCAGGTTAATAGATTATGGAAAAGCCACAGTTCATTTGCATCCAGTACCCAAGTAGATTATGGAGAACTCCTGGGAGAGGATGACCTTTTTTTCACTTGATGGCACCTTTCCAAAGACATAGTCTTTTATACATCTCAGGGACCTGAGAAACTCTTGTTAAACCTGGGCCCTTAAAAATTATTTATGTAGCGTCAGGTAGTGCAAATTCTGGAATTGTGTTTACAGACTCCAGACAAACATTTTACAGTCTATTCTTGACCTCTCCTGCATACAAGAGCACACTGCGAGCATTTTGCTTCATGCCCTTCACTGTGCAGAGCAGAACAGTCTTAGGTGTCGGTGGGCCAGAAACTGTGTCTTGGCTTCGCACGCAGGATCAGCATGCCTCATCTGAACTACTCACAACTCCTGCACATGCAAAGCTTGAGCTGGGAATGCAGTCAGAATAAGATTTCTCACAAGATATTCTTTTTTACTTGTTGGGTGGTTCAAATAATGGGCGGTTGTTTCTGTGGTATTTTAGCTGTTACTGTCCAGAACAGTGGAACTGCACCAAAGATCATATATCAAGTAATAAGTTTAAACATTTTGAAATTCGAAGGAAAAAAAGCAAATTAAGATGAAGCCAAATATTCATGTTAGCTCTTATTTAATCCAAACTAAAATATCTATTTCTGACCAAAAACTTGACCATGGCTATTTTATAGCACCAAGTCGGTTCTCTCCCCACCCTCCTTCTTGGAAGTAACAGTGATCTGGTTTTTCAATTAGAGTTGGATAACTGATGCATTGCATAGTGGAAAAAGCTAATCACACTGCATTATTTGTTCCACCACTAGAGTACTATCACCACTGTGAAATCTATTCCAGCAAGTTTGAAAGATACTTGGATAAACCGCCTGGCGATCCTGTCTGGGACTGTCAACAGTCTGATCCAGGCAGTTTGTTACGGACCCTTCAAAATATCATTGATGAAGTGAAGAGGTCTGGGTCTCCAGTGCGTAATTTGGAACAAGGGTTTCTGCAGATGATCTGATGGAATCTGTACTGTGTTTTGGAGGATCATTCAGACTGCAGCTGTTCTGGTAGCTGGGACCTCAGGCCCAAATTTCTGCCCGCTGCTGATAGATTTGTTTATGGGATGCCTTAGTTTAAGCACATGATAATTTTCAGGCTGTAAAAAATAGAGGGATGAGGTAGCAGTGGCAGTCCAGGGCTGCTGGAGCATTTGGTTGAGAGGAAATGGCCTTAAATCATGCCAGGGGAGGTTTAGGTTGGATATTAAGGAAAATTTCTTTACTAGTCAAGCACTGTAACAGGCTTTCTAGGGAAGTGGATGCTGTCCATGGAGGTGTTCAAAAAACATGTAGACATAACACTTTGAAACATGGTTTATTTGACGTGATGGTGTTGGCTGGCAGTTGGACTTTATGATCTTAGAGGTCTTTTCCAACCTTTAGGACTATATTATTCTGTATCACCACCAGATACTTCTCTGGGCAAGCTGTGTGAGCCTAAGGGTGGTGGAAGGCCAGGACCTCAGGCCCAAGTCTCTTATTACACTGGAAAGAGGTTGTCCATGTCAGGTAAGGCAAGAGGATCTCCTGAAAGATGGACAAGTTGAGTGGTTTCAGACCTTTTTTAATGACTCTTCTGCTTTGGGTGAGAAGCCATGTAGTAGAGTTGGATCTGCCCAAAATTCCACCTCCAAAAGCTACACATAGCTTCCTTGAGGAAGCTATGGTCTCCTATGAGGAGAACACTTATAAAGCACACATCACTGCTACATACCTCTGGGAACTAGTAAAACTGCAAACTACAGCTTGGGTGTCACAAAATGGACTGCCAGAGGCACTCATTGCACTATCAGTGTCTGCAGAGCTCAATGACAGTGGGTTAGAGGTTTAACCGTGGAGAAGGTGTTGCACAGACTGTGACTATAAGTCCTTTTGGGGTTCACAACAGTCAAAGTCTCCTGATTCTCCCTCCCTGTGGTGGCCCATACCTGGAGGTTCAGGGAGAAGAGCATTTAGTTTTGTCTGAATCCCCTGCAAAAACAAGAAGCAGATTACAGAAACCTGCAGTTACATACCTCAGTTGTTCTTGTGATATGGCCACAGTCAGCACAGAGGTGAGAAAACAGTTTAAAGCCATGCTGAGGTCTGAAGGCTCTGTCTGTGGCTTTTGTAGCAGCCTGCATTTTTATGGGAATTGGAGAGAGCAGGAATCTTGCTGCTGCAAGAGTGGTGGAAGTGTCGACCAGATTGAGAGAGGGGGCAGCTCAACAAGAATAAAGCTATTAGTGTATCCCAAAGGTAATGAGCCCAGACAGCTCTAATGGCCCAGGAACTTGGCGTTGGTTGTGCATTGTGGTGGCATGGTGCTGGTGGACTTCACCTTTTTTATCTGTGGTCTGGCTCTTTCACTGTGGCTCAGTGGAGACTGCTTGTGAAAAAGCAGGGGTAGGTTACCTGTATTCAGCGTGGAGAAGTTATCACTGCGAACAGGATTATTTCTAAGTGAAGAAGCTGCAAGTGTTTGATTACAGATACAAGCCTGCCTGGGCCACAGCAGGCTTTAGTGGCCTGCAGTTTTACATAATAGCATAATATTACGGAAGTGGATTATCCACTTTCCCAATAGCAATAGCATAGCAACAAGAGCACCCTTCTCACAGAGCAAAAGTTTTTCCTTGCAGAGAAGGCTGAAAAAGCTTTCACCCAGCAGTTACATTTTAGCTGATGTCTCATTACCTGACCTAGACTGATGTGCTTCACTTCATCTTCAACTGCTCAGGTAATGACTACACAATTCAAAGCTGACAGAGACATGTCCTGCACCCAGAGACCAAAAAAGGAAGGGTAATTAGGGCTCTACTTGTGCTCAGCTGGCAAAGGCTGAAAGGGTGACACTGGGTGTGCAAACACATAGTGAAAAGAGGTAGGAAGGGAGTAAGATTTTATCCTCTCTGTCAGTACTCCTGCAATGCACGCTGGCCTTGCAAATGAAAGCAAAATCAAACCTTTTAGGTCAGTCATCTCATATGCAGATCAGCAGGATCTGTTCTTTCAGCATGAAGCATTTTCAGTCATAGTAAAAAATAAATGCCAAGTACTGCTTTTTTGATATCCTATTATTTACGACTTTGTTCACACATTTAGATAGGTTTATTTGTCCATTTGGAAATCAAGAGTGGAGATTCAAAAGCAGTTCCTCCCTTGATTTTTACTTCTGAGTCAAAAAAGCCTGCTTGTAGACAATGATTATGTGGGCCAGCTATTCCTTGCTGAAGGCAAAGAGAAGAATGATGAAAAGCAAAGATTTATGCAGATGGAATTCTGTTAAAAGAATGAGATAAAAGTGAATTTTAAATTCTATTATTAATTTGGACCAAGAAATGTGTGTAGTATCAAACCACCAGAGCAGTGGTCAGTAGGAACCAGATGGACTCCATTAGAAAGCAAGGAAGGGAATCTTTCTTCTTTCTAATAGCTGCCAAGAAACATGCTTATTTTAGTGTTAGCATGAAATGATAGATGGGAGCCTTGAAGCCCAAATGTCTTTGGTTTTATTCCTCCTCCTCCCTTTGGGACAGGGTGCTGTGGATGTTCATTACTCATATCGGAAACATTTGCCACAGAAAGGTCCTGGAACAGAGTTTGGAAAGTCCTGAAAGCTCTAATGGCAGCTGAAAACATCAGTGTTGTGCTAGCACTTGCTGAATCAAAATATTAAGTGCCAAGTTAAATTAATGTTTATCTCTGAGACATTCACAATTGTATAGACTCCAGGGTTTTTTAATTCCCTTCCTACCAGGAAAATCCTCTCTAACTGAAAAAAGAAACCTCATTTTGGTTGCAGCAGCTCCCAAACTCTGGACTTTCAGAAGGCTTGCTTCACTCTCTCCAATAAATTCTTTGCCATCTTTCCTTGCCCAGTGAGATAACTGGAATATTTGCATTATAAAAACATTCAGATTTTCAGTTGACCTAAAGCCCAGGCTAATGAGCCTCTTTTGGAAGACTGTTAATTAATACACTGAAGCAAGGTTTAAGAGCTAATCTATGAAGTGTTATTCAGTGATTCCAAACATCTGGTTTGAGAACACAAGATTTCACTGAAATTAAAATAAAATCCCTGCTCAAAATAAGGGATTAATATAACAAAAACATGAAGCAAGGAGCTATAGCTCTGTCTGACAAGTTTGTGGGCTGATATAACCAGGAGTCAGTTCTGTTCCAGGGCAGTTGTTATCACACCTGGAGTGTTGCAGGCAGTGGGTTATCTATCTTCAGGAGGAATAACCAACAACAGCTGAGGTCTCTGCACCTATATCATGCTTGGCTGGTGGAGAAAAAGGAGAAAAGGAAGACCTTCCTTTGGTGGCTTTCCCTTCCATTATCCTCAAGCACTGCCTCTGCACTGACTCAGGATCAGGCTAGACTCTCTTTGTCCACTGAGACTAGCACGACCTTTCCGAGGCACTGGGACTGCTCCACAAGCCTCTTATTTATCTGAAAAATATGAAACGACCATGGCAAGAGGCTGGATACAGCAAGTGCTGACATCCTTTGCATTTATGCACCAACAGACATACCTTGACTGAGTATTGCTCTCCTCTTTCTGCTGCATCTCTAAGCAGTGCCTCCTCCTGTGACATGACTTGTCCTGCTGTCTCCTACAGAAAGGGTCTGTATATAAAATAGAGAGAGCTTTCTCACCATCATTCAGCAGCCATCAATTGTTCATCTACAGTGGCCTGAATGAGCAGTCTTTACATCACAGATAACTTTTCTGGGTTCCTCTTCCATTTAGACAGAAGAGCAATGTTTCACAATGCTTGCTGCAGAGTTTTTTTATGATTTTACAACTATTCAGTTTAGGCTTAACTTCTTCAGATGCTCCATATTTCATCCCCGTCACACTAATATGCCATGGAATGAAAATGTATGATGACTGCCCCTTGCAGATACAATCAATCAATGGAGTTTGGCATACTAGCAGAGGAAGCTAGTTTTCCTTGTTTAGGAGTGGTCCTGCTGCTATAATTTGCTATAATTTGAGGATTTTTATTTGTTGAATTACTTAGCATGTCATTTCATTGGTGGGTCTTGGCCTTGCAGTTGGTCACATCCTAGTTTGCTCCCAATATGTCTTTTGGAAAGCATGATTTCCCAGCCTCAAAATTAGGCCTGGATGAGATTTCTTGTTTGTTAGCTCCAGAGAATACCTTCTGGATGGATGAAAACTTCACCATAGATTCCTGGTGCTTCCAGATCTGTCACATCCCATCCTTGGACATGTAACTTCAGTCCTCTGCTGTAGGCACCCTGCACCACAACACTCACATTGAATCAAGCAAATGAACAGGAAGATAAAATTTTAAAAAAGGGAAGAAGTGGGATAATTTAGGGGCACAGAGCACACTGAGGGTCACAGAGGAGCCCCAGCTTAAAAACGTGACTCTGTTGCATTGCAGGACCTGAGCCTCAGTAATGTTGTAGCCATGGACTCATAAAGTGCTTCTAACAGGCCAAGGAGCTACTTCTAGGATGGTTAGAGGTGCGTGTAGATGCATATGTCTGTGCAAAAGTGCATTTTGCAGTTGTGGTTTTTAAAGGATACAAGCCAGTGGTTCAAAAATATAATAAGGATATTATTCTACATATATAACTTGATTCTTCTAGTCTGAAATAAATCCCTAGTAAATTTATATTTACTTGGCAGCAAAGATTTGAAACTCGGTTTGGCAGTTGCATATAGGAAAGCATTGGGAATTCAAGGGATGAAATATTGCCTGGCTGAGTGTATTGAACTACAGCTGAGAAATAGAACTCTGTGAATTTGAATTCAACATAGTTTTTCAGAGCCACTTAACACTCTCCTACCACCATTGGCCAACTGACAGAAATTCAGTATTTTTCTTCTAGTGAATGAAAAGCGTAGTCAAAACCAGCCACTGGGTCAGGATCATATGCAAAAGCTCTTCTTGTGCTTTTGTTTCCTAATTGCTCTTGGAAGGATTTTTTGAACTGGGCTGACGCAGTTGTGTGTGTGAATTTCCTGGCAAATAAAGAAGGTGATTGTGTCCAAAAGACATTTAAGAGTGTGAATTCACAGCCTTTCCATGTCTAATCAAGGAACATAAACCATTAGCCACATGTTCTCCATTTCCATCACATTTTTTCACACTTAAACAAAAACATGCCAAAGAAAAGGTGCTACATTTTTTAATGCCCCCAAATAGGAACCATGGGAGTCCGTTAAATGCTGTGGTCATTTCCAGCATGCAAATCAATTTTCCTTGTGGTGGTGAAGTGGTGAATAATGCTTGGTTTGTTTAAAGGAGCAAGACTGATTTTGGATGAAGGATCTCGTCACCTTGGCATTTTCAGTTTTATTTATTGCATGCGAGCATATAAAACCTGGTACTGATCTCAGTGCCAGACTTACTGGTGGAAAAGCTGAAGGGAACCGCAGAACTCTTGGTGCAGCAAGGAGATTTTACTTCTGCAAGACATTTACTGGACTCCTGAAAATTATTTTTAATAACATGGCAGAGAAGGAATTCATCAGTTGGCATCTACTGGCTTTATTTTTGCTTCCATTTTGCCTGTGTCAAGATGATTACATGGAGGTGAGCAGAAGATCTTATAAACCAGTGGCCAAAGTATTGCAAAGTCACCACCAGACTGGCCATAAAGGTTCCAGAAGCAGGGAAATAATGAAACAGCGGAGTCAACTTGTAGAGTGGACTGTTGATAATAGCACTTCTACAGACCAAAAAATCCTGAGACCAGAGGTAGATGATGTAGAACTGCCTACCTCAGATAGAGTCCAGGTACTCTGAATTAATCTTCTAAAGATGTCTTTAAAGCTAATGAGATTATTATTCTTTGCTAAGATTATTAATCATATGTTCATGACATTATTTTTACCAAAGCTGTGTATTGGTTTGGTCTGTATCCTGCTGGGTTGTCTTATAGCTGGGGACCTTTGTTTCAATATAGACAGCAGCCCTTTGTTTTGCTGAAACTGTGATCCTGTGCAATCTTATATTCTCTTAATTTTTCCTATTATTACTTATTTTATAATTAAAGTTTTAGATTCTGTTAACTCATTTGCATATGAGGGAAAATTACAGAATTGTCCTGTTTGAAAAGAATCAGTAGGATAATTGCTTGAAAACTATGTATGTAAAAGTTTCATTTTTGAGCTTGAGACAAACATGAGATTCTGAATGTTAAAAAAATTTAATTTAAGGAATCGCTTGAAAAAACAGATTCTAATGTAATGAGCAGATTTAATAATGCATATCAACTTCACAGTCACAGCAGAAAAAAGACTCAGCATGAAAGTAAACCATCTGTAGTATCTGCATTTTAAACAGACAATATTTGTATGCCTTTTACATGATAGATATTATAGTCATTAGCTCTCAGTAAAGGGAAAATGGCATAATTTGATCATACAAAAAGTATTTTGGTCCAAATTTAAAAGCAAAATCTGAACAGCAGAAGATGGGGCTTTTTCTGGCACTAGGCAAAACATAATTTGACTCAAATTAAATTTCTGATTGATTGTTTTTAGAAACAATATGATGAATGTTTCAATCTTATTTCTGATACAAATGGTTGAGTCCTGAACAGTTCTCTGTTTATAATTTTTTTTAAAACTCTTCCAGACCATACTATATTTTGAATTCCAAAAATCACAGACATGCAGACAAATGTTGAATAGTTTCCTTCATGATGAACAGAGTTTTGATTTTAATCCTGTTGCAGGATGGGAATGGATTTAATATGCCACTGTATTCTTTGTGTTTAAATTATATAGTGCTTTGCATTTCATGTTTCTTGGTCAGGAGTTACATGTTCCTCCAGAGCACTTTGCAAAATAGACATTTAAGTACTATAGATATGTGAAATTGCATTTGCTGCATATAAGCAGTGCAAACCATCAGGAATAGAGTCAAACCAGCTTGTGTGTGCAATTCTGCGGAGAGAATTGTGCAGCTGCATACACACAGACCATGCATTACTTGTACTTAGAGATGTCCCTTTAATTCAACATAACTTCAAATAATGCAGGTTTCAATAAAAAATGAAAGTTTTTTAGGAATCAGACTCTTCCTCGCAGAAAGTGATACTGTGTTTGCAGTGCCTGTGTCTCTCATCAGAGAACTTAATGCAGCATATTTGGAGTTTCCTGCTGAGGGAAGAGGCTGTGGCATTAAAATTAATCCATACAAGTCTGAGTACAGCTGATGACAGTCATTTACCAGCCAGACTCTCTCCAAGAAGCAGTCTTTCCTGGGGAAATGATGCAGTTTTGGCTTATGGAAATGAAATTGAACTAGCAGATGTATAATAATCCATCAAAAAGTGGTTAATGCAATAGGTATTTTCCACCCGCAGCCTCCAGGGGTTTTCAGGCAGGGGAGGAACAAAGATTGGGTCCCTTCCAACCCCTAACATCCTATGATCCTATGGCACAGACATGTCTTAATTCATGTCAAACATTTCTCTTCCCCTTGAACAGCCTGTAAGCTGTTTCACCTCAAATTCCCAACTTGGTTAGTTATCTTAGCTCTGGCTGAAGAACACCATCATTTTGCTAGTGTTTCAGTGGACTCTTTCCCTGTTGTGGAATAGAGACACTAGCCCTTGGGTTTGCTGCATTGGACAGAGGGCTAGTCTCCATGCTTCTGTAACTCATGCAAAATATAATGTGTATTTTATTAGGCACAAGAATTCTTAGTGAATCTTTGTGACTAAAGCACAAGAATATGTATGGAGAGCCATGTCCAACACATTACTAGTTTTCAGATTACTCTTTGAATATCTTCAAGTATCCCTTAACTTACTGATGTGTTACCCTGAATTTTGGCAATGTTTATTTAATTCTTTGCTAGAGAAGGGCCCTGAAGGGCACTGGTGACCACAGAGATGTGCATTCAGAATAGGCGCTAATAACAGTGGGTGTACATTACTCACTGTCTGCACTGTCTTAGACAATGTAACAGAAACCCATAAAATTAATCAGGAACTGGAGGAGGGTTGGGTGCACAGCTTTAAGTTAGTGGAATTTTATAGATCGTCTGCTGCCTAAAAACTGCCTCGTTGATATTCAATAACAGGAAATTCAGCAAATAGTTTCAGAAATACTTCCAGTTTTCTAGCTCTGTTAGGATATTAGCACATCAGATGTGTTTCACAAGGTTCCAAATCATAATGATGGTCTAAGAGCAACGCCAAAGGTTCACTGTGTGATCAAATTTGTCTGCAAATGGCTGCATAGGGCACAGCTTGCTGTAATTAATATCTTTGTCCCATTTGAGTGTAATTCCACTTTAGGAACAAGTTTTTCCTTTGAAGGTACTGTTCATTAAATTCTCTGGTTTTAGAGATAAAACATCATCCTGAAAATTCATTGTTCTTGGCAGCTGACTGTGAACATTTTTTTCCTCCTAGTCAAAGGATCAGTAAAGATAGTAAGGCAATACTGCTTTATGCCTTGCATAAGTAGTTATTTTGAAGTCAGTGTAACTGTTCCCACATAACTACAATGTATGGACTTACCCCATTTCACATAATATACTGCTGAGCTTTTAGATAGGTAATGCGAGGTAGCATTTGGTTATGACCAGCCCTAGTGTCTATTTTATGCTAACATAGCTGGTTAGGTAATAATGCCACTAGAGATGCAGTGGATTGTGTTAAAAACAAGTTATGTTTTCCAAGAGAGGGTCTCACATGCAGTCCAGGAAAAAAAAGTCCAACACGAAAAACTCAATTTTCCCTGTAAAGTATAGAACTCATCTAGTGTTAAAGTAAAAATCATGGTATTGACCAAAACCTTCTTCTCACTGGCAAATCTTAATAGTCCCATAACTCTTTGAATATTAACATTTTTTGAGCTGAAAGGTCAGTCATTATTCCCTTGGTGGCACCACCATTGGTGGCTCCAGTTAGAGGGGCATCAGTCCCACAGCAATCATTTTAGTGGCATGAAAGTAATTTTCTGTATCCATAGTTCTTAAGCCCATTGAAATGAATCAATTCTGAGGGTATGCTTGGCATTCTTCAAAACAGAGGCAGAAAGCATATCAAGCCAGCTGATGACCTTGAGGGCAAGAATATGCCACATCTATATGTTCATTTGGCAGTTCCCATCCCATGACTGGCTCATTTTCTGCCGTTAAACGAGTATGTCTGCATTATGCAAGTAATGTGAAGATGATAAAGCTAAGTGAAAAGAAAAGGAACAAAGATGAACAGTAGAATTTTTACAGAAAACCAGCAATCAGATAGGTGTAACAATCCCCCTCCAAAATGCAGTAAATGCAGATTTGGACCTCAGGACAGTAGCAAAGAATTGTACTTGAAAAGAAACATAGGGAGAAATGATAAAAAGGCAGAGAAATAAAATCAAACCTGGATCTTAGTCTCAGCTGATCCATTGGAAGATTTGTGACTACTAAAACACTGCAAGAGCCTAGTTGCAAAACCCAGCCAGAAATAATAATATTGAGACTCTATTGGTATAAATAGAGTAATATGTGAAAGAAAAGCACTGAAACGTAACTACTATCAAACTGTTATTACAGTATCTGAGCTGTGTACAATAAAATACTTATTTATGCTGTTATTAGTTCCACCAGATAAATAGGTTTTCATAGTTGCACACCTACAACTACAAATAACCACATGTCCTAACACCAAATGTCATGGTTGGTTCACATTTTTGTTACAGCTCTTGGCACTTTCCTTAGGTTATTCCAAATTTAGCACTCTATAAATTTGCTAGTCTAGAGCCATGTGGTGCAGACACAACACCTCCTTTTGGCAGTCCAATGCACTTTTCTTTATTTTTAAGAACAGTTCACTGGTGAAAATCAAATGTGTCCTACCAGCTCCTTTTACACAGGCTTATTTGTCAACAAAGGTCTGCTGAAATGTGAGATAAGTGAAAAGCAGGATAGGAACCTAACCTAAGTATTAATCTACCTTTCATTACTTGGTATTATTTTATTTTCAAAACCCTCACTATTTGATATGGTTTTGGGTTTTAAGTATCCATATAGCTCTTAGAACCCCTGAAGAGTTAGTCTTTTAAATCTTCCAAAAATAATGTCTTCAGAGACAACCCAAGTATTGGAGATTTCGTCCCAGATGAGAAGTGTTTTGAGAACTTACCAACATATACACAGAGAATATAAAATGAAGATTCTGTAACTGACGTGTATTGTTGATTCTCCGATGAATTAGCTATTTAAAGCTTATTTTTGTGTACTTAGCCCCCACAAACTGGACCACAGAATCCAGACTGTAGTTCCTGCTGCCGTGGTGACTTTGGAGTTCGACTCTACCAAGGCCCCCCAGGACCTCCTGGGCCCCCTGGGATGCCAGGTAAAGATGAAATGGAATTAATTATTTCCATCACTCTATTTACAGGCTATTCTATGGTTTATTCTATGGTTCTCCATCTGTATTTGGAGACAGATTTAGGAACAAGTTTCTCTATACATTTCTGGGGAGACAGATTTTCAATTAGACTCTCAAGTCTTTTCCAGTGAAAACCAATTTGTTATTAAAATTCAGCTTTCACAATACTGAAAATAATCTCAACACATTTCTAGGGTCTCTCTTTATAACTTTCGTTAAAGTTTGAAGAACTTGTTCTCTATAGTTGATTGTTGTGACCAGTTTTGAAAATCCAGCTATGCTATTGTGTACTGTATTCAGAATCTTTTAATGTATTTTTTCATACTGTTAGCCAGTATTTTACATACACACACATGCTTTTATTCTCTCATACAAATTTCTTCTTTTCCGTCTTTTGTCTTGTCTTCTGTAATAAGAAGTACCTTAATTCCATTAAAAATGCATCCAGAAGAAAAAGATACATAAGGGTATACTTTGATCTGATAATTGGTGTGGAAGAAGAAGAGCCTAGAAAAGAGGGGAAAGATAATTGCACATTGATGTACGTTTGTTTCAGTAGCTTCCTTCAGGGATCTGAAAAATCACTAATGCTAAAGCAGACCTGTAATGTAAATGAACATGTCACTGACTGACAGGTTTGTCTCATCTCCAAAAGCTTACATCACAATAAAAGAATGAAATTTCATAATCATAATCCTGTGTGACAAATGTATTGACAGAAACAGATGTGACACATAACCATACACAAACCTGGCCTAGCATTTGTTGGTAAAAACAGTTCACAGAAACAAATAAGATTTTTATGATGTCACAGCTGACTGAATGAAGGGTTTCAAGAATTACTTTCACTTGGCAAAACATTGAAACAAACTTACTTTGACACAGTTTGAGTGTTAGGCAAAACAAGCCCAGAGACATAATTCGTATTACCCTGCTGCGAGCTATCCATATACCAACTGTTTATAAAAATACCATTGACCATGACAAAAGGAAGAGAAATCCAACAGTGAGGCCTTTTGTTCAGAAATACTGCATTACACAGAATCATATTAACAAATCGCTGTTTTCTTAGAAGCTTTGTGCTAGATCCACACTTGCCAGGCTGCAGTGGGCCTATGACAACGCAGCTCAACCTTCACCTTTTCCTCAGGATAGAATGTATCTCAGTCACGCTTCCATGTTACAACAGTGTGATGTGTATCTCTGACAGAAACCTTCTGCACCCTGGATTTTCTGTCTCCTTTGTCTGCTGAAATTCATGTCATTGTGTCCATAAAAGCACAATCAGCTGCTTTTCCCTTGATTGAATCAAACACTAATTTAAACTTCTGAACTAGCAGAAAAGTAATTCTTCCCTTCCTTGAAGGATCATTCATCTTATTTGTAAGAGTTATTGATTTCTCTATCAGAACAAAATTTTGCTTCATTTGTGCCACCATTTACAGGATCACAGAATCTCAGAATAATAGGGGTTGGAAAGGACTGAAGATCATCTAGTCCAACCCCCCTGCTAGAGCAGGATCATCCAGAGGAGATCACACACAAACACATCCAGGCAGGTTTTGAATGTCTTGAGAGCTGGAGACTCCACAACCTCTCTAGGCAGCCTGTTCCAGTGCTCTGATACCCTCACAGCACATACTTTTTTCCTTATGTTTAGACAGAAAATCCTGCGTTCCTGTTTTGCCCCCATTTTCTCTTGTCCTGTCACTGGTCACCATCCTCTTGACACTCTCCCATAAAGATCAGATGTCTCTTTAGTCTTCAGGCCAAACAGCCACTGCTCTCGCAGCCACTCTTCATAAGGAAGATGCTCCAGTCCCTTGATCATTTTAAGAATTTTACACTGGCCCCTCTCCAGTAGCTCCTTGTCCCTTTTGAACTGGGGAACCCAGAAATGGACACAGTATTCCAGAGGAAACAGAGTAGAGGAGGAGGAGAACCACACTACTGGCTCACAGTCAGCCTGTGGTCCACAAGCACTTCTTGGTGATTTTCCCCAGAGCTGCTCTTCAGCAGGTCAGTTCCTGACACAACAGGTTGTTGTTCACCAGATGCAGCACTCTACACTTGCCTTTGTTGAATTTCTTTAAGTTTCTCCCCATCCAACTCTCCAGCCTGCCCAGGCCATGCTGTCCAATGCATCAGCGAGTCCTCCTGGTGTTGTATCATCAGCAAACTTGCTGTGGGTACATTCCATCAGTTTGTCCAGGTTGTTGAATATATTGAGCCGAACTGGACCCAGCACTGATCCCTGAGGAATACCACCAGAGACAGACCTTCAATTTGACTCTGCCCCACTGAGTACAGCTCTCTAAGTTCTGTCTTTAGCCAGTTCCCAATCCATCTCACAGTTAAATCATCCAATCCACCCTTCTTAAATTTGGCTGTGAAGATGCCATGAGAGTCAGTGTCAATAACCTTGCTGAAGTCAAGGTAGCTAAAGCAAAGGAATTTAGTTTCCACTATGTATGTTCTTCCACCATTAGAAATTTTTTTCACAGTACAAAAATTCTGAAGAATCACTTAATAATTAGATCTAATGTCAGGAAATGCCATTCATCAGTTTGTAACTACAATTCTCAAATTTGTAATCACAGAACAAGCTGAGTGCCAAAGAATCCAATTTCAAATCACCTAGACTTAGAACAATTATGACACTAACTAATCCCCTGAATCACTAACTGAAAGGTCCATCTTTGACTTCAGGTAGGTATAATAATTGCTCAGTGATTACTAGCCTAGTTTAAAATTTTGTTAGTTTTGCAGTAAACATCAAGAAGTGATATTGCAGATTCCAGCATTTCCAGAGTGGTTTTTTACAATGGTCATTGTTAGAAGAAGCTTCTCACAGAAAAGCTTCATTATAAAAATTTTGTCTTTCTTTACATCTGGGCTGTATATCAGTCCCTTCAAGCTAACTAGCACCCTGATAACTCGCACTCCTATTTTTAGTACGGATGGGTCATTTAGCTAGTTTAAAGCTACAGCCATTCTTCATTTGTTTAATCATGTTTTAAAGACAGCAAAATGCCATTCACTATTATCTTCACTATTATCTTAACTAGCTTAAAATATAAGGAATTAAGTTTTTACACAAAAGGAAAAGCAAGAATGATTATGCAATCTAGCTGACACATTTCAATAGGCAGTTGCTTTTGCTTTACTTCAGCCTCACTATCACTGAGGTCTTGTTCTGGTACATTTCCCCAACAACAAAATGAACTGACACACTAGCATTTAATATACCAATACCAAGACAGCATGAGGGTGAACCATTAAATCTCAGTCAATGTCATTCTGGAAACTTGTTCATCCAACACTTCTCCCTAACAACACATACAACTGTTTATCCATTGTGGTTCACTCTGAAGATTTTTGTACTGAAAAGTCCATATGTCCAAACTGTTGAAAAAGAACCCTTATGTTATAATACATTATATGAATTTATTTAAGTTAAACAGAAAGAGCTGTTTTCTTTAAGGAAATCATGGAAACAATGGAAATAATGGAGCAACTGGTCAGGAAGGAGCCAAAGGTGAGAAAGGAGACAAAGGAGATATGGGACCAAGGGGAGAACGTGGCCATCATGGACCCAAAGGAGAGAAAGGTTACCCTGGGATTCCCCCAGAGCTACAGGTACAAGATCTCTAGCATGCATTGGCTGCAGCAGTTCTCAGGTTATGCCATTGGGCATCTGGTAGAGAGCGTATGTATATATAAGGGGTAATGGTTATAAAATAAGAGAGCAGATATTTAGAATAGATACAAGGAACAAGACTAAGTGTAAGGTCCTGCATCTGGGTCGAGGCAATGCTAAGTACAAATACAGGCTGGGCAGTGACTGGCTGGAGAGTAGCACTGGGGAGAAGGACTTGGGGGTCCTTGTGGACGAAAAGATCAGCATGAGCCAGCAGCGTGCACTTGCGACCCAGAAGGCAAACCGGATCCTGGGCTGCATCAGGAGGAGTGTGGCCAGCAGGTAGAGGGAGCTGATTCTCCCCCTCTACTCTGCTCTGGTGAGACCCCACCTAGAGTACTGCGTCCAGTTCTGGAGCCCTTATTACAAGAAGGATGTGGACGTGCTGGAGCGTGTGCAGAGGAGGGCCACAAGGATGATGAGAGGGCTGGAGCACATCTCCTATGAAGATAGACTGAGAGAGTTGGGGCTGTTCAGTCTGGAGAAGAGGAGGTTCCCAGCTGACCTTCTTGTGGCCTTCCAGTATCTGAAGGAGGCCTACAAAGAGGCTGGGGAGGGACTATTTAGAATGTCAGGTAGCGACAGTACTAGGGGGAATGGAGCAAAGCTGGAGATGGGTAGATTTAGAGTGGATGTGAGGAGTAAGTTCTTCACCGTGAGAGTGGTGACAGCCTGGAATGGGTTGCCCAGGGAGGTGCTAAGGTTCTAAAGGCAAGACTTAGATGCATTACAAACCTTTGAGACACATCCCTCCTGGTCTCCAGCTGCCACTGTAGGAAGGGGCTTCTGTAGGTCAGAAGAGCTAGCCCCATTTGGGGGAATCCTAAAGCACTTCAGATGGCACTAGGTATATTTGTGATTGCAGTCAGACTGAGATCCAGTGAACCTACCTGCGAGGGAAGCATCTAAGCTCCCATTGCACTATTCAGAAGAGTAACTCAGCTTAATCTGGTGGGTTTGGGCAATTGGGATTTTGGACACCATGTTGTACACAAATCTGCATAAACTATATGGGACTTTACATCCTCATTCACAGGTACATGCTTTATTAGAAGTATCTTGATCTGACTTGTACCCCAAAACCCAAGATTACCCCATAAAGAATAAAAGGGGATATAGCAAATGCCCAAAAGTAACCCCATTTTAAAGCACTTTGACTGTGGGGAAAACTGCAGTTCTGAACTGTTTATAGATGTACACCTTTTAAAGTAAGGACACTATTTCCCAACAACAGTCATTCACATGTGCGATGTGGGAAAATGGCTCTGGATTTCTTGATCTCTCCACTGTAGGTTGCACAAAGATGGAATAATTGTACAGAATACAGTTCACAATGAAAATAGTTTCCAAAGTCACCAATCTTTTGTAATAAAGCAGAATTGTTTAGTTATTCTTAAAGAACTAACTTGAATTAACATTATAACTTTAAAACATATTGTAATTACATTCAACATAATACATTTTAAAATGAGTTCTTAGCATTTTTCCCCTCACAGCAGTAGCAATTTAATTAAAAACTTAATCAATAATAAAAGCTCATATTGCAATACCTATGTGCAAGTAAAAATCTGTCACTCTTTTTAACAGATGTGTTTAAAAATTTTGTGCAGTACAGCACACTGTTTTGAAAGTCTTGGCATATCCATGTTGATCTGCTACTTCAAAATGAGACCTAGGGAGAAAGGACATATTTTTCAACTCTTTCTGATCAGCGCAAGAAAAGTACCTTGGGGACTCTAGACAACAAGCAATAACTTCTATAAGGCTGCTATTGCAGCTGCTTTCCTTTAATGTACGATGAACTTTGACATGATCCTGGTTGAGAAGCAAGAAGTTAACAACTTACTGTTATACAAAAATATGTTCATGCACGGATAAGGAAAATCAGACCAAGCTTCAGCTCATATCTCAAATTTTTCAGCAGAGGGCTAATAATTTACATAATTTGATCTAGACTTCCATTAGACTTTGCCTGTTTCGGGTTTTTCTCTCATTTGGGTCTGAAAGCAAAATAAGTTTGTGGCTGGTTTTGGTTTTTATAATACCATTATAGTTGGTATCTCACGAAATATGTCATATTTGTAAAGGACAGTTACAGCTACAACTGAGCAGTTCCCATCTGAGAAGTTAAGAGACAAAGTACCAAGTTGCCGCGATTGAGAGACTGGACACTGCTTGATGCAAGTAACATGTTCCTCTGTTTATTAGGCATACAGGAGTTTCTTATATACGATTCTACAATAGCAGTGGCTGGCTAACAGTTCCAGTAAACACTATCTGGTGCTAACTAGCTACGATTATCACCTAAGCAAGCTACATATCAAAGCACACAATGGACGGAGAGTGTAATTTGCTGGAGCATTGTCTTTATCAGTCCTTGCTGCTCCAGGGGAACTCCAAGTATCTTGTTCCTGCTGTTAGCTAAAGAGTTTAGCTTCAGCAGGATGTAGCCCACGGCTTTCGGCCCAGGAGCAGTAACATATTTCCAGTCATCATTTCATCATCAGACATCAGGTGAGCAGTGCTGTTGGATCTTTTGCAGACCAACACCAAGTCACAAGGTGACCTTATGTCTTCATCCAGGTCCAGCAATTCTGCCTGATCCCTGTTAACTGACAGTCAGATGGGGGGATCACAGATCACAAGAGATAACTCCCTTTCCTGGCCATACAGATGTGCAGGATATCTTGCTGAGGATGATTTTAATTGTCCAGTTTGGGAGATTTTGCATGGCTTTCTATGAAACATTTTCTATGGCCAACATATCTCACTACAAGAAATGTAGCATGAAGTCTGAAACACATTTTTCAGTTTTTCTCTTTTGGCCTTCACCACTGTCTGTTGTGATGACTGGGGGTACAAGTAACTGGCAAGAGAGAAAAAACACTGAATGTTGAATTTCAGCACCTGCACTTCTGAAGGACTTCTAACATAAATGCTTAATGTATATCTGAAGGCAGTTAGTAAGAAACAGTAATGTGTATGGATTTCACTGACGATGATTGATTTACTGCATTCAGTTAAAAGCTATAGCCATTCTAAATGCATTTGGGAAATACATAAAAAATAATTAAATCACTTTTGTTAGAAATGCCATCTTTTCATCATTTTAGAGAGACTTGAAAGTAAATAGAAAGCTAAACCAAGGTCCTGACCTGTAAACACTTGCCTATACACTTACTTTTACAGTCATGAATAGTCCAATTGAATATAGGAAGTCCAGTCCCCTTCCAGTTTCATTCAATGGGAGTTTTGTTACTGGAGTTTAATTGCCTTGGAGCGGACCCTAGAAGAATATCTCTGTCAGGAAAATTAACAGACTGCAAATACAGGAACAAATTTTGTAGCTGAGTCCTCTACACCTGGGCATTGCCTAAATGACTGCTTGAGCAAGAACTGCATTTTTGCAGGTTGCATTTATGGCTTCCATGGCTACTCACTTCAGCAACCAGAACAGTGGGATCATCTTCAGTAGTGTCGAAACGAATGTTGGAAATTTCTTTGATGTCATGACTGGGAGATTTGGTGCTCCAGTGAACGGTGAGTGTTTGCAAAACAATATAATGCAATTCTGAGAATAATAGTGCAATTATAAGAAACTTAATTGCCTTTGCACAAGGTACTGATGAAACTTGCTCTGCAGCTCATTACACATGGAATGATTGCACTGATAACATTGTTGGCACCTTTAGACAGAGAAAGAGCTCAAGAGAAAATGGTGATACTAAGAGTGCAAGAAGAGAAAGTGGTGGCAGAACCTCCACTGTTGACAATATGGCATGTAAGCAGTAGTGGGTTCTGCTAAAACCACTCATGCCCTGGCTAACCTGGGTTAGCCAAGCTGATTCCTGCCTGGCCTGGAGCCTGTCCTTTCCAGAGAGGGCAGAAGCAGGAAGGTAAGGAAAAAGGGTGAGAGAGGGGTCCCTAAAATCAGCCTCTGGGAAATCTTTACAGTGAGAATGTATGAGCAGGCAGCAGGGTCCTACCATGTTCAAAGATCTCTGAAACAGGATATAGTTGAAATCCTGCCATATGCAGAATAAAAATTAATCTGATTTTGGCAGAAGCAAAACACTCACTGACAAGTGGAAAGTGATCTTGGCCTCTGCTGTTTTCCAAGCAAGAAGCAGAAGTCTGTAGTGTGACTATGTCCCTCTGTGAAGCAAACATGTTATACTTGGTGATCTTTTCAAGTGTGTATTTCTTCACCTTCAACATGATGAAACACGAAGATGTGGAAGAAGTGTATGTGTACCTGATGCATAATGGTAATACGGTTTTCAGCTTATACAGGTAAGTGAAGGGTCAGGCCATTTTAATGCAAAAGCCATGCAAGAACAGGACAGTTTGTTCATACTTCAAGAAACATAAAATTGTTCATTTTTGGAAGGAATTATGTAAGGTAAAACAATAATCAATGAAAAACTATTGTATTTTACCTCCTCAGCTTGCAAAATTGGATCATACCTGCCAGATCCTGGACCTAAAATTCAGCCTTGATCACAAGTTCCTTAAAGCTCAGGAAAAAGGAATTAGCACAGCAAGCCAGTGTTGAGGTCCAGTGGTAACTTCGTATGATTCTGCTAAAACATGTCCTTGTCCTCATTTGCCTGTTGGAGAAAAGGCATAATGAAGTGTTCACAACTAGTTAAAGTCTTGTTAAAGATTAAAAGATAACAATTTACTTTTAACCTGGAAAGCATTTAAACTGCAGTAGCGTGGATGAGTAAGAAGCAGGGGCTCTCCATTTACTGGCTTTGTTATCATTAGCATACTTTGAATAAAAAGTTTCTGAACTCTTTATGCCAGCTGGAGTATCATTAAGAATAGGATCTACTTCTAGCTTATCAAACTCTACAAGAACTAGGTCAAGAAGCTTGTACCCAGGGGGTGCTTCACCCCTTACAGATCTTTCCTGCAAAAGACATGTTCATTTTTGCTTCTTCAAGTACTGATGTCAGAGAAGGCAACAGGTAGAACAAGGGAACTAACACTTATGCAGTGCTACCTGGTTAGCCCATGCGGATCCTGTCAGTGTTCCAATGAAAGGCCTCCAGATGGATAGAGCTGCCTATCTCTGCCTCCTGCCTGCATCAGGAGCATAGGGGCTCAGATCAATGAGACTCATGAACTAGAAGCATTTAAAATTTTCTGAATGAAATGAATCAAAGGGAAAAGAGTACCACAGGAAATTGGTAATGTTGTGGTGAATAAGCAAAGTTTTGAAGAGGTAAGTTAAACTAGAATGTTATAAGGGAGTGAAAGGTCACAATCAAATAAGTTGTAAAACTTGACTAGGAGATCTAATGCAGAAATATGCTCAAATTTCCAGAGAAAGGAGACATGTTTTTAAGCCTTTCCAGGAAGCATTGCTTAAGATAACAACGTGCTTTCTCAGACTTTTTTTTTTAATAAGTTGCTTGCTTGATCAGCATTAAGGGGAAAAAAGTCTGAGTTGTTAACATATTTCTCCTTAGCTATGAATCAAAAGGGAAAGCTGATACTTCAGGAAACAGTGCAGTCCTGAAACTCGCCAAAGGAGACGAAGTTTGGTTGCGAATGGGAAATGGAGCCCTCCATGGAGACCATCAGCGCTTCTCCACATTTGCTGGGTTTCTTCTTTTCGAAACCAAGTGAAAAAAAGTAAACAACCAATAGATATTTATCTGAGAAAACTTCTTTTTTTGAACTGGTATTTTTCTCTAGACTGTGGAATAGCTTTACAACATTGAAAGGCTAGGAAGGCTTGTTTTGGTGCAACACGTTCCTATTTATATATCAGAAAGGACCAGAATACATTCTACAATTTGCATGCAAATTCACAAATGTTGCACTGCCATTTGGTTTGTATCTCAGTGAATCATGAAATGTCATTAATGCTCTCTTCTCCAAAGTGACTAAAACACAAAGGAAAAAAGAGAGAAAAAAAATTTAAGAACAGATATGGACAGCAGTTTCTGCAGTAAAGTCAGTTTTGTCTATAAATACTTTACTTAAGAATATGTCAGGAATTTAACAATTTATTCAAATTTTTCATTTATTAATTTCATTTTATGATGTTCATTTAAATCTGCATCATAAAAACAGGCCTGAATAAATTATGAATAAGCTCTGCTGAGACCAGATTTAAAGGAAGAAGTTTTTTTTTGCTGGACTAGAATGAACTTTACAAACAGAAGAAAAAAATGTGAAAATAAAGATGTCAAGGATTCCGGTTTACTGCATTCCATTTGCAAACCTCAGAAGATGTACCTGGTGTCATTTTTCATGTAGATTGTTAGCAAATATTTATGCTCACTTTGTCTCTCTTGCCTTAGTAGCAGCTTGAAGCTAAGGTAATTTACTCTCAGAGTGCAGGGGATCAGACAGGGGAACTGTAATACTTCTTCCTAGCCTTCAAATTGTTAAAAGCTGATGTAACAGAATGCAAAGTGTCAAAGCAAAGACACTTTCATATGCTGGAGACACTGGGATGTGCCAACAGCCCAAACAGAGGAACACACTGTTTATGGAGTCTGGACCTCTTTCAGAAGGAACTGCCTTTCAATATTGCATATTTACTTAGTGGCAAAGTTTTGATACATTTTCCCTAGCAGCCTTCAAGGACCAGTTATGTCAGGAAAAGACACTGTAGACTGGCAATGCAGCATCCAACCCAGTTCAATATCTAAGCAAATGCATGCTGGATGTCTCAGACATTCTGGTCACAGTAAACTGGGCAATTCTTGAGCACTAATATTTGCCACTGGGCAAATTTAAATATTTGAGTACCTGAGATGCTGTGTTGCTGTTTTCTTTTAATCAGAATCACCACCAGAAGTCTTAAGAAAGTAGTGACCTTTGAATGTATCTTCTGCACATTATGGCTCTCCACATGCAAGCTAATGAAATACAAATAGCATTTTAACCAGATGTGACCTGCCATTAATGTACAATGAGCAGGTGGGGATAGGAACACATTTATTTGAAATTATTTTATCCTGGATACAGATATCAGTAGCAAACAATAGAGTAATCAAATTAAATTGTGCTCTACAAATTTATATGTTCTTATACACATTTCTGGTGTATGCAAACCATGTTTTACAATGAAAAATGCATGTTAATACTTGACAATTATGACTTGCGGTTTTTTAGTTTTGTGCATCAACCACTGAAAGTATTAGCTTTAATGAAACTGCTATCTGATTAGTTTTATCATGTGTTTACAAACCTAAGTCAGGTTTGCACCACACAGGTTTTCGCAACCTCAGTCTGTGTTATAAGCATTTTAGTAAAATTCTGGCATGCCTTCAAACTAGAATCCACTCACAAAGTACTCCAATAGTGTTATTCTATTTGGTTAAGTGTACAAGTTTTATGAGACATATGGCATCATAAGCTGATATTCAGAGTAGGAAAAATCTTGAAAAAGGTACCTCTTATTGTGTTAGAAGTGTTCACTTACTCTGTAAAACGTACATTTACCCAATAAATATTGATAGTCATAAAACGACATTGGTTTGTCCTTACCTATATTTACCAAGGACTTTGCCTTTGGAGACTATGGAGATGTTTCCGTATGTGTTTCCAAAGTACTCATTTTGCTACTGAATGGGAGAAAGCAATCTCTAGGTGTCAAAATAGATTTATTTCATATGCATGTGTGTATATCTATCTATCTATCTATCTATCTATCTATCTATATATATAAACACACATCAAAATGTAATCAGTAAGATTTCTTTGGGGGGTCTTCACAGTGAGAGTGACAGAGCACCGGAACAGGCTGCCTAGGGGAGTTGTGGAGATGTTTAATACCCGCCTGGCTGTGTTCCTGTGTGACTTGGTCTAGGTGATCCTGCTGTGTCAGGGGGATTGGACTAGATGATCTTTAGAGGTCCCTTCCAATCCCTAATGATTCTATGATTCTATGATTTTCATTTATGCCCATTTTAATCCATCTTGGGTCATAATAAAGGATTTCAAAACTGTCACTTTCTAATTTTTAACCTCTTTTACATTATCTTGTCTGATGGCAAAGTATTAAAGAAAAATAAGTTTTGCCATTCTTATTTTGTTTTCACAAGTTTTGTGCAAATTGACCTGCTAAGAGCAGAAAGCATCTGACAGTCACAACAAAAGCTTCTGACAAAAAAAACAGACCTCAGTTCCAAAGTTTAAGTCATGAGGTTTTTTTCATTTTGAGGTTGAAACTTCCTAGTTTTTGTATGAAATCTCTGCATTCTTTTATCAGCCAAGTTATGGCAATCTCTGCTGTCTGAGCACTGCGGTACTTTACAAACAGATTTTTAACTTAGGTGTTGATTTCAAAGATCCTTCAACAAACAGCAGCTGGTGTAGTCTGTGTGTGTTCCTGTTCTGAAACATTATCAAGCTTTATACTCAGTAACTCCTGTGGAAGTCCTGCCTTATCTACACAGTGGTATGCGGGAGATAACAGAAGCACATTACACAGGAGAGAGAGACAATGCCTTCCCCAACCACCCCCCATGGAAAGCGATACTTAGGACATCACGCCTTTTCCCACAAATGATAAGCTTAAGCCAATCTTTTTTAGGAGTAGTATTGAATATGTATTAGAGTAGGGAATAAAACATAGAAGTTAGGGACACCTGGGGTGCGTTTCGGGTGGGTGTGTCCCCCACGCACCCAGCACTGTACAATTGCATATCTTTTGCACCCTATTAAATCCTGTATTGTTAAAAATTATTTGATTGTGGTTCATTTATCACAGCACTATCCTGCATTAGAAGCCCTCAGTCTGCAAAAGATGTCTGTCTGTCTCCTGAGAGATGCTGGATGGATCCCCCAGCAAGAGCGTCTGTACTTGAAAAACATGAACTAGAATGAAACCTGTCTGAAGGTCTGGGTCCCAGTTTCAAAACAGTGGAGTATCAGGAAAGCGGAAAGCAGTGGAAACCCTTCAGAAAAAAATCCAAGGATGTTTTTACTTCCACAGCCTAGCCCATGGCCTGAGGGTTACTGAGTTGGTTCTGGGGAAGCAATTTAGACTGACAACTGTAGCCTAGGCCCACTGAAAACCTTGTGAGACAAAGGCTTTAAATAAAGTAAGACTTTTTTACAGGGAAAATAAGGATCACACTCCTAACTTAGATCTTCCATCTTACCCCATTGAGTTTCCTACATTATGCTCACTGCTTTATGAAGAAATTTTTAATAAATGCTCTTCTTAAATTAAAGCTGTTCTTTACACTATTGTCACATTGTTAAATGCTCAGAACAAAAAAGCTCACACAAAACAAAAACATGCAGGAAGATGCCGAGTGGTATGTGATAAAGCCCACAGCTCTTCATTTAGGCGCATTAGTAGCAAAATTTCTCTATTTTGCAGTTAGTTCTGATTCAACAACCAAAGAAAATAAAACCTGGCAGGGATCAGTTAATATTTAAACATCCACGGGAAAAAAAAAAGCGAACCAGTGCTCCCAACTGGGTGTCGTACTCTGATACCAGTGAAGAAAAACAGAAACTCTGGGTACTGTCTCCATACATTAAAAGAACTCAGTACGAAGGGCACTTTTCAGCATGGCCATGTTCCTCTTACAGCAAAGAGTGACAGCTCTGTTAATCTTTAGGCCAAGCTAGACAGTCCTAGCAGGAATTAGACCAATGTTAATTTTCATTAAGAAATAGTTTCTATAAAGGAATTATGCAGCACAGGAGCAGTAGAAAAGAGCCATATTTCCCAAGCCTCACTCCCCTGCTCTTTGTTTAAATTGGCACTAAAAGCCGAAACATTGCCAGAGTCTAATCTTCAGCCCAGAGTTATCATCTGACTGTGTTAATACGAATTAAACTCTCTCAGCCTCCACAGCACAGTGCATGCTGGCAAGATTGTCTGTTGAGACTGATCTCTGGCTTGTGCTAACTTTCAAGCAGTACTCAATACAAGTCTGGAAGACATCTGCTTGTCAGTGTGTACATTGTCACCAAGTACTCTGCAGGCTGAACAATGACTGGTAATAAACACTGGAGGAGACTATTGCAAATAGTGACTACGTCACTGTTTTCTGCCACTGGACTGATGAAATCAGCATTTAGCCTGCAAGGACAACAGTGGGACAGGGTCAATATTGTGCAACTGCATTTGAAATAGGGCAGGAAGTCTTCCAAGAAGACAGTCACAGAATAATAAAACCTATGTGGTGCAAGGTTGTATTGAACAATGAGACTTCTTGCGCTAACTGGTGAAAAAATGCAAAAACAGTTTTCTCATACTGCTTTTCTGAAAACAATCCAGCAGACACAAGAAATTCCACAAAAAGCAATGTTGTAAAACAATCACCCTATTTTGACACCACGAATGCAACTTCCCATGTTAAAATAATCTTGGACATCTTAGCTCCTGTCTCCTGCAGTGTGTCCTCCCATCATCTAGATCCACGGCCTCATGCAGCAGCAATTACATAGTGCTTGTTGAATAAGGCGTGGATCTTATACTGGAGTGTGATATCAATAAATGAATATCAAACAATTTAATTTTGCAACTTTATACAAACGTACAGTTAATGAAGTACAGTTATTTCATCCTCATATGTAAGAAGTAACAGGGGAATTAAAGTCACAGCAGCAACCTTCATTTTAGCATTTTACCAGTTTCTAAAAGCTTCATGCTTCAATCTTAGCACTTATTTGAAAGAAAAACATGCAGGTGCTTACAGCATACTAAACATGGAAGGACTGGCAATTCAGGTCAGGAGACAGAAAGTCAGAGTTTGTGCCATTCACAGAATCAGAGAACATTAGGGATTGGAAGGGATCTTGAAAGGTTGTCTAGTCCAATCCCTGCACCACAGTAGGATAACTTAAATCAAGTTGCACAGGAAAATGTCCTGGTGGGTTTTACATGTCTCCAGAGAAGGAGACTCCACAACCTCCCTGGGAAGTCTGTTCCAGTGCTCCATCACCCTCACTGTGAAGAAGTTTCTTCTCACACATGTAGATGTAGAAAAGACTTGGTCATAGAATCAAATCCTTCATATATACAGGAAAAGGTTATAGGCACATTCTTATTTGAACAAAACATAGTGTACTTTCTGAAACAAAAATCTTCTTCTATCTTCAATAAAAGCAAAACCCCTCAAATATTTCTTAGTCATCTTTGTTGTGACCAAGTGAAGGACTTCTTAATCACTGAGCTCATTGAATTAATTTTGAAAAGGATTTGAAAAAGAAATGAATAGTGATATAGCTGCTCCTTCATGAAGATTGCTGTCACAGAATTTTTTAAGTTGAAAGAGACCTTTAAGATCATTGAGTCAAACCACAGACTGAGCACTGCTAGGTCATCACAGCTCTCAGCACAACTTCTACGTCTTTTAAACACTTTCAGGAATGGTGACTCCACTACTGCCCTGGGTAGCCTGTTCCAATGTTTGACAACCTTTTCAGTAAAGAAATTTTTTCCTGGGATCTAACCTAGATGTCTGTTCAGGTAGTTGTGGAGAGTAGTAAAGTCTCCCCTCAGTGTCCCTAGAGTCCCATTATAAAAACAGAGTGATGTTTCAAACACAAAATAGCATGTCAGACACATAAACACTTCCAAGAGCAGTGAATAATGACATTTCCCCTCACTTTTTATGCTGTTCTCAGGATCTCACTGTACTGAGAAGGTTGGATCAGAACAAGAACAACTTGTAGACATTTATAATAGATCTCAGATTTTCCACACTTTTCCATAATGTTGTTCTTTCCCAGTTCTGGTTAAACACTTCAGGCATCCTTGTCAGTCAGTTGGCTTGTAAGCAAACACAGGCTGTTCTTCACCAACATCTATCAGCATATCTAGTGGAACATGAGGCTTGTCATAGCCAGAGAACTTCGGACAGCTGCTTGGCAAGACTGTTTGTTGTACTTCTGTAGCAGGAACCTCTGGCCCTGAGGAGTTACTGCAGACATCCATTTGGCCACTGGCAGAAATGAAGTAACTCTCTTTTACTTTGCAATTCTGTTCATCATCAGAATACACCTTCTCTGTGTGCTCCTGCACAGACTTCTCTTCTGCTTTGGCTGGTGCCTCAGGGAGAGGAACAGAAGATGCTTCTTCACTGGAATTCTCAGGACTAACAGTTTCTTCTTCTGACTTTACCTCCAGCAAAATTACTTCAACATTATCTGGCAACACAGGCTGTGTAAAGTCTGTCATGTGTAAAGTCCTGGAATTTAATTTGTCCCCTGTTCATCTTTTAAACCAGAAAATCGTAGAAGTATGATCATTTTGAATAAGCTCATTCAGATACTTGCATCACTTCAGATCAATGCTTACTTACTTCCAAGACTAAGTGCCTCTCAGAAAGGTCCATGTTTGCTATATCAAGCTATCAGTCTCACAAAATAAAGAACATGAATTAGGTATGTCAATGGCTCAACAGCAAGGTAAGGGAAACAGTTCATAAAAACAAAGGTTTATCAATCCATCACACTAGCAATGCAGGAGAGATTGTCTTTAAGGAATGCAGAAGACATTAACCAGCATGAATAGTTTGCTGGAAATAACTCAGGACAGGACAGCCAAGCCATATTATGTATTGTGCCCAGCACAGAGCTGAAGCTCACTCAGTATCCAGGCAAATAAAACCTGTGAGTAATCCTGGTCTGGAGTTTACAGTCCCTGCAACAGCGGTTAATAATAAACTTGCAGGAAAATATTTATTTTCTACTGACTGGCCAATATAAAGCTATTTCAGTCATTTCATCTGCATCACAAAATAACAGTAAGCTGTGACCCAAAGGAGATAAAAGATATTTTAGTTGGGTACAAGGGTAAATGTCCAAAGTACAGAAGTCACTGTCACAGGCATCAGTAATTCGTTCTACTTAAACAGAGTACCAGGAGGGCAAATTTCTGACATGGTGTAAGTTAGTAGAAAAGCTTGTTCACTGTAGCAAGGCCAGATCATCACCCCAGTGACTGCCTGAACTAAACAACTCGCAGACAGCAGTTTTTCTAGGGGATGTTGATTTTATAACTAAGCAAAGACAACTTACAAAACTACTTTCTGTGGATGAGACTGAGCTTTCATTTCTAAATCTGTAATTAATCATCTGAAACGCAGCCAGATTCTCAAGCTGCATGAATTCACAGCTGTTAAAGGGATGTATCAATCTCAAGACAGATTTACTTTTGGGCTACTGCTGATGTGTGGTAGAATGTAGACTTAAGAGAGCGAGCAGTAACATGCAAATCCACACTCACACTGAGACAGAGACACAGAAGACACGGAGATGCTTCAAGCTGAAGAATTTGTTGAATTTGCAGATATGAAGACGCTGTATTTAACAACCATTATGTAGAACGGTGTGCACGTCACAACACACAAAATGAGATGGTAAAAAATTTGTAATATCATCTACACTGTCTTTATGGATACAAAGTCTTACAAACAAATCACAGCTTCAATTTAGACACGGCATAAATGCAGGCTTCGGGATAAACCACTCAAGCTTGAATGCTTTTATATACTCTGGCCACAAAAATACCAACATAAATTTCAGACTAATCCAGACTAATAGCAACTCACTGACACAAAGAAGGTCACAAAAGCAGTTGACAGAGCCTGAAACACAACTGAGTGTCCTGCCACCCACATTGGGGGTTTAATCTCAAAATAACCTCCTTTCCTACACCCATTGCTTCTGCAGTGCAATTCAGAAAGCCACCCACTTGCTATTCCGTATTAACGATGCATATTAAATAGTATTGCACAGATAAGTACCGCACTGTTTTTACTGCAACCTGTGCTAGGGGATGGCTTCTTACTTTTAACGTATTTTCTGCTGGCTAGGTTGCTGCTTCAGAACAGTTTCCTGAATTTAGATAATTAGCCTCATTTTTTTGGTTAATTAGAATATCTGTTTCTCTCATATGCCTGTTTATTTCTTAGCTTGCAATAATCAAACTTCTCACAGCAGATTCAATGTTTATAAAATGGTGCCCTCAACTCTCTGAAATTGAAATAATTTTACAGCATCCTGATCCGAAAGTTTCTGACAGACTACTTGTTGTAATGGTGGATGACATGAAAAAAAAGCAGGTGTAAAAGGCTACTTGGTTAAACAGCAAAATCCAGGCATTTTCCAGTGTGTGCTTATGCTCTTATTTGGATGTGATAAAATGAACACCATCAGGTGAAATGCAAGAAGTTACAACAGAAATCGCCTCTTTCAATTCAACATAAACGCCAAGATTCAAAGGTGAGAGCTGATGAATGAAACTGCAAATCATTTAAAGTAACGCTATGTCCCAGTTGCACGATGATGCCTATGTGAAAATTTTATATGGGAGAGTGTTTCTAGGGGAGATGGATAATAAACAAAACAAGCCATCTTCATTTGAATGAAAAAGAATGTATTTTTCTCTCTGCCATTTCTTATGGATGGCAGTGGATACTGCCAGTGCCTGCACAAAACAAGCAGGTGTCTACCTAGAAAATAACAGGTACTTTTGCAATAGACCTCCTGTTCATTATTGCAGAGCTAGAACAAATTCGGTGTTCATATTTATAACTTTCACGTACTTCCATAGTCCAACCAATTTAAAGAAGTAAAGAAAATTACCATGGCACTGATTTTAAGGATCTCTTAATTCTGTCTCCTACCTGAGATGCTGTTGGTAAGGCATAAATTTCAAAAATGGTGTTAATCCAATGCCTGCTTCATCACCTCTCCTGGATGAATGTCTGTTCCTGTGCACAGCCTAAACAAAAACACAACGACCCTAGTCTCCCTTCAAATGTGGCTGCTTTCCTGGCAGGCTGTATTAAAAAAGCAACTGTGCATGAATGCAAGCCTTATTAAACGTGGTGTGATTTAACCAAACATTAAGTCCCTGTACGCTGTGCAAAGGAAATGGGAGACATTTCTGGCTGACATTCCATAGCCCTTCTAGCCAGCTGAAGGCTGCTGGGCTGTTGGCCTGCATAGTGATGGACTTCTCCTTGTGGCACTGGAGCACTGCTAATGGCTCTGCATGGGTGAGCTGTGACCATCAAGACCTTGAGTGCAACTTGTGTTTATCTCAAATCTCAGTGGCCTACTCTGTGCAAGCATCCATGCAAGTACTGTCCTGATCCGTGCAATTCTGGCAGGGATTAATCAAGATGCTGCTGTTGCAGGCTCTACAGCTGCTAAAGCAGGAGCAACAGGAACAGGACGTTCAGTTTAAAGGTGCGACTGGTTAAAAAACAGACAGCTTTTATCAACTTTTCTGCTACTATATCAGAGTGTGATCTGTGGAGGCAGAGTTACCTGTGGACCTCCCTGAAGTAGCTCTAGGGGTGGAGACAACTGCCATTACTGTTGCCCACCCACTGATGCACCACAGAATCCGATTCCTTTATAAAAGACCTTTAAGATCAACTCCCACCTTTAAGCCTAACTCCACCAAGCTCACAGCATAACTATGTCCCTAAGCTCCATATCCACACAATTTTTGACCATGTCCCCAGCCTCAACTCCTTCCCTGGGCAGGCTGTTCCAATGCTTGATGACTCTTGCCACGAAGATACTAGGAAAATGTCCACCCTCAACTCCACCTGGCACAACTTGAGGCCTCGTCAAGGTTTTCACACAACCCCAAAATGGTAGGAGTTGGAACCACACAATCTTTAAGGTTCGTAAAGGCCTCTAAAATGGTTAAAGTCCAGTCTTGGCAGTAGGATCCCCTAGAGCAGATTTCATAGGAACACACTCAGGGGAGTTTCGAAAGTCCACAGACGGGGCTGCATAACCTTTGCCACACACTGGGCGTTTTTTCCACCTGACCGGTAACATGAGCTTACACCCCACCTCCCTACTAAACACGTCTACGAAGGGGGCGTCCTGGGTCAACCCGCCCGAGACAAGCGGCGGCCTCGGGTTTGGCCCCGGAACTGCCGTGAGTGCGGCAGCACGATCGATGTCTCGGCAATCGGCAGCCGCCATGGCACTGAGCGGTGTGCGGGTGCTGGAGCTGGCCGGGCTGGCCCCCGCGCCGCTCTGCGGGATGATCCTGGCCGATTTCGGGGCCTGCGTGGTGCGGGTGGACCGGACACGCGCTCTTTTCGCCGAGGACGCGCAGGCCCGCGGAAAGCGATCTTTGGCGATAGACCTGAAGAGGTCGTCGGGCGCGGCGGTGTTGAAGCGGCTGGTGTGCCTGGCAGACGTGCTCATCGATCCCTTCCGGCCCGGTGAGGCCCTGGGCCCCGTCGCGGGGAAGCCTCGGCGCAGTGGCTGAGAGGCAGCGGGTGGTGTGTGGTGGAGCAGTGGCACTTGCTGGAGTCCGTAGGAAGGGAGCAGCTCCCGGGGGTTTATTCCCCGGCGTTGCGGCGGGACGGGACGGGTCTGCGGCGGACAGCAGCCTGGCAGCTCCTCGGGGAGAAGCGGNGTGTCAGCCAGAGCTTGGCCCTGCTGACCCAGGCACGGAACCAGCAGTTCTGGGCGGCCCCAGAGGATGTTCAGTGTGAGCTTGGGCACGCATCCCGCAGTGATTTTCAGGCCTGATGGTACAGTTCAGCGCATATTTGTAAGATTGGCCTATGGTTGACTCGGAGGTCACGATTCCTTCTCCACAGACCGCAGATGTGACAGGCGCTCCTCACTTACAGGCCGGACACACGATGCTCCTGCATGGGCCATCTCAGTGCCCCTGCAGGATGCTGTTTTGTTACGAAGAGTTCCATCTAAGGCCTCTGAGCAACATCATCTAATCCCTGCTAACTACATGGAGGCACTTTTGGACTAGATGACCTTTGAAGGTCCCTTCCAGCCCAAACCTTCTGTGATCCTGCTTCGGTGAGGAGCCAGTTGAAGTGTTTTGGAGGGTCTGATGTTTTGTTAGTAGACGGCTATATCAGTTAAGCATCACATGTCATAAGCAGGTGTACATGTCTTATGTCAGGGTAGTGCTTTTCATTCTTGTAACGAAGTTTTATGACTGTGATGTTTATAACTTAAGGGGTTTTTTTTTTTTTTTACTTTTTAAGCTGGGCAAATAATTTCATTTTTCATTGCATGTGATTTTCTATATCTGGTAGGTTTTGGCTTTTTCTTACAATTAATTTTCTGTTTTCTTTGGTTTTATAGGTACTTTATTTTTAATGTCAAAATACAGGGACTTTATTAACTAGACACTAGACACCGAACTAGACAAATCTGTAAGCCAGCATAAAGCTGGTGTGAAAACATAAGACGAGAGCCCAAGGTGGTGGAGATCTTTTAAACAAATTGCACCATTGACCTTCCAGCAGTGACTCTGTAACTACAAGGGTTTATGTGGCACCTCATTCTCACTTGTGCTTTTGGACATACTGCTTGTTAACAAATGTCACTTGGCATTAGTTGTTTTCCTTGGCATTAATCACTTGCACTGGCTAGTAAGTAATACACTAGAAATAGATCTTACAGAATTTTTAGATTTAGTAGTACTATAGTGTAGTCTGTGAAATAAGTTGCAGTAATAGATTCTGAGGCAACACATACATTGAAGTTATCTGTTCCCCTCCAAAATGTGTATCCCTGCATTGCCAATATAGGTTATAGGGCATAGCCCAGCTATGCCGTGTTGAGCTATAAAAATCTGGTGTTTATTTGCCACTTGAGTTTGCTTCTTCTGAAGCTTTAGTACTCCAAGATAAAAATGTAGCCTTGACGGCAGTAAAGCCATTCAGACCCAAACCACATTGTGTTGATTTCTAGTAGGTTTATTTCAGCGGTCTTCAAACTTTTTAAACAGGGGACCGGTTCACTGTCCCTCAGACACTGTCGGGGGGCCGGGCTGCTGCCTGGCTTGTCCTGTCTGGGAGCTGGAGGGAGGGAGGGAAAGACAGACGGGGAAGCCATCCACCTCGCTGATGCCGCCGCCCCCTCCTCAGCCTGGCCACGTGGCTGCTCGGTCCCACCCCAGCTGTAAATAGCGGAGGGCTGCACTGGAGACCTTGGGGGACCGTATCTGGCCCGCGGGCCGGGGTTTGAGGACCCCTGGTTTATTTACTCTTCATTAAAAAACCACCATATTGTCTTTAGTGAATTTATTGCAAATAATGTGTGGAATAGTGTCATGATCCATTCACCTCAGTGAGTTAAAGATATAAGAGTACATGGAGTACTGAAAGGCCAATATGGTAAGGAAAGTGTATTATGTCAGGAAGCAACGTCAGGTAATTTTAATATTGGAAACATTATAATATATAAATGGAAGATTGCTTTTCATCTTTTTTTCCCCCCGGGGCTTTGGTAAATTTCTGTCTTGTGCAATAGTACATTGATCACAGCAAGTCATCTGGCAATCTGTTGAGGAAGCCAAACAGGAAAAAGAGCTTAAGTTAAAAAACACCGTAAACCTTAATTTCCAGTTGAACTGTGTATAGTTTGAGTTTTATTAAAGATAAACATAAATAAGAATTGTGTTCCTTTGTCTTTTTCTTTGAGGTGTCATGGAAAGACTTGGTCTTGGTCCAGATACCCTGCTAAAGGAGAATCCCAGACTTATCTATGCCAGACTTACTGGATTTGGCCAGACAGGAAAATATGCCCATTCTGCAGGTCATGACATCAATTACTTGGCTGTGTCAGGTTGGTTGTAAAATTTCTGTCAAATAAAGTTTTTCTGCCCCTACAGTAAGACTCGAGAGTATACTGAAAGGTCATTTGCAGATAACTCAAATTATCTGAGCTACAGTGTGATGAAACAGCTGAGTAGAGCTGAGGCATCTCTGTTAGTGAAAGGAAGTTTGCCCCCTTTTTCTGTGTGCTTCACCCTTTTCGTTTCTTTAGAGTCCCCTCAGGTGCTTGCTTAACTCTTCTTTTAGCTCCCCCACAAGTAAAAAACTGGCCAGGAGAAATTACTGGTTTTTGCCAGGTTGTTGAAGTGGTTCATTAAAGGATCCAACAAACATGAAAACTCAGCAGAAGAGAGGAGGAAACATGGGTGAGATGGGCTGTTTGTTTTGACAGCAGCACTAAGCTATTAGGCTGGATCTCAGCCTGTACACTGTAGTCTTTCCTTTATGTTATTTTACCTGAGTAAAGGTTTTCTCCTAAAGAAGAGAACTGAAGTGTTTACGCATTTTTCTCATTCTTCAAGGCCTCTGTTTTGCTGTTTGTGAGCAACCTTTTCTGAAAGAAGAAAAGATAGGCAGCTTAGACCAGTTGAGTTTGTGTCTTTTTGTTATACCACAGACTACACAAGACTGAGCAAGCAATTAAGGCTGGACACTTGGATGTGACTGATGGTTAAGTTAGAATGAATATCTTGGCCGTTGTTGTCAGTGCTTTGCCAGAGTGTGGTTCCAATAGTGATGTATAGTACCACCGTCACCTTGGATCGTGGAACCACTGGTGCTGTTCACAGCATGGTTTCAGTGGACCACTTGCAGTACCACTTGTGATCACCTTCTAACCATTTGTCAGTTTGGTACCACAGAATGCACTTCATGAGACTGACCAAGTTATGGTTGGACACTTACCACAGAGTCTTGTGGCTAAGAAGGCCAATGGCATCCTGGAGTGAATCAGAATGGGGGTGGTTAGTAGATGGAGAGAGTTTCTTCTCCTCCTCTTTGCCCTAGTGAGAATGCATCTGGAATATTGTTTCCAGTTCTGGGCCACTCAGTTCCAGAAGGACACAGAACTGCTTAAGAGACTACAGCGCAGAGTGACTAGGATGATGGAGGAAGTGGAACATCTCCCTTGTGAGGAAAGGCTGAGGGAGCTGGGTCTCTTTAGCTTGGAAAGAAGGAGACTGTAGGGTGACCCCATTAATGTTGATGAATATGTAAAGAGTGGGTTTGAGGAGGATGGAGCCAGGCTCTTCTCAGTGTCATCTAATATTAGGACAAGGGACAGTGGGTGTCAGCTGGAACACAGAAGATTCCACATACATATGAGAAGGAACTTACGGTAAGGGTGACAGAGCACTGGAAGGGGCTGCCCATGGGTGTTGTGGAGCCTCTCTTTCTCTGGAGATGGTTAAAACCCACTTGGATATGTTGTTAGCTGACTTGATCTAGGTAATCCTGCTGTGGCATGGGGATTTGACTAGACAATCTTTTGAGGTTCCTCCCAATCCCTAATGTTGTGTGATTCTGTGATACCAACTGAAAAGATGATAGACTTAAAGTGGTAATGGTATATTTCCTTTAAGTGTTGCAGACAGTGTGCTGCTTCTAAGATCCATGATTCTACAAATACGCAGTAACAAACCAAACTCTGCTGATTCATCATGCATTGTCTCACCTACTGTTTCTGCTCCTTTTCCAGACTGTTAGGGAAGAGAGAATATGGTTCCAAACGTCTTGGCTTACCACTGAATAAAGTCATAGCAAAGGTCAGGGTAGAGGCATTGCAAGTCTGGTGATTTGGTGTCCCACCTTCTGTGAGGAGTCTTGTTTTTGTGGAATTAAGTTTCCTAAGGGTTGTGGCCAGGCTTCACTCATTTTGTAAGATTGTTGGAGAATAAAAGAGATTGAAGAAAGTTTGCCTCCTTTGAATCAGTTTTGACTTCATGTCAGAGTATTGTTGGTAGCATAGGAAAGGATTAAGTACAGAAGCATTATCTTAGATTTTACTACAGTCCGTTTACAAAAGTAGGCTTTTTCCTCAAGAGCTGATTTAATCAGTATTTTTTAGTTAGTGCAAACTTCCTCGAATTAAATTATTTTGCTTGAGAACTTGCAGGTCAGTTTTTCCTGCCTATTCAAAGGAAAAAGAACAAGGTGCCTGGCGGGGTATCATTCCTCAAAAATGAAATCTCATATCCTGAGTGTTCTTGTGAAGAACTTCAGCTCCCTTTAACTAAAAAATGACCTGCATTAGAAACTCCAGACACAACTGAATATGTTAATCTGGTGCTTGTGGCGACCTTCAGACTATTTAAACAGTCTAAACTGTTTAGACTGAGGTTTCAATCATCAACAGTCTTTATGCTTTGCAAATTTCTTTATACTGAGTAAGCTTAGGAATTGCATTAGACAGTTAGCTAACTAAACTGCAGTCATTGGTGCAATTCTTGGGAGATTTTCAGCATGTATGCTGCAGGTTGCACACTGTAGACTACAGGCACAGGAGAGATACAATCGCACTGCAAAGTTTCTTGCTTGCCAAAAGGGAAGTACCAAAAGTGACAGCAAAAAGATTGCTCAGGATGGCAGAGAAATACTAATAGATTGAAAACCCTGAAGTAAATTGGTTAGCCTTTGCTCTGTGCCCTTTAATTTCTGGATAATTGGTGGCATAAACATAGGTTCTTTATTGTGTGCAATCAGAGGTAACCTTTCTGTGTCACCTGTTCCTCTCATGTGCAACCTCTTTTTTTTCCTAAAAGGTAGTTGAAGAGGGAGAATAGGACTGAATTGTAACTGTTGGTGTGAAATCCTTTGTAATGTTTATTATTTAATGGGTTGTATGCACAGATCTGCATTTTTATTTTAAAGGATCAAAAGAAAAACAACATACCAAAGTTTATTTGAGACGTGTATTTTGCCTGTCCAGTTTTCTTGTGGTAGGTTCTATGTGCATACAAAGTATTAATACAGAATTACTGCATAAAAGTGGTTTTGGATGACATTTGGTCTGTGTGTGGTCAAATTTTCAATGGTTTATCAGTAAAACTTTTATTAATCTGTTTAATTAAATGTATCTTCGTGATTAGGATTTCATACATTCTGTTCTTTTGTGAATTAGAGAGAACTATTTGCCAAGACGCAGTCAAGCAGAGACAGAAAACTGTTGATAGAAGTTTGCTTCTTGTTTACTTGCATAAATAGAAGAAAAAGGAAGCTTTAACTATAGAATTGTAGAAGTGAATGTTTATAATTGATTGTGCTTTGTTTCCTCTGCTGTCAGGTGTGCTGTCAAGACTGGGTAGAAAGCATGAAAATCCTTATGCACCTATAAATCTTCTGGCTGATTTTGCTGGTGGAGGTGTCCTATGTGCAATGGGCATTGTTACAGCCCTGTATGAACGTACCAAGTCTGGTAAAGGGCAGATCATTGATGCAAGTATGGTAAGTTTGGTTTCATGGTAGGTGAGATTTCTTAGGTTTGCTTAAGCAAGGAAATTTGAGCTATTTCTAAAGATTAAAGCAGAGAACTCCAAAAATGGAATTGCATAATCTCCTAGAGCAACTATTCCTTCACAAGCATACAGTTTTTGCATAATGCTGTTGTCTTATAATGGGACACATACTGTGTCTTTCCTTTTTGCCATTCCATGTCTTTACTTTTACCAGTCTACTTTCTTCACAAAATGTTAGCTTGTATGTATCTGATGAGTAAGTTTGAAGTATGGAAATAGGTCATATAATAAGCAATGCATAGCAGTAAAACTATGATCCTGACAAATAATTGAGTTAGCTTTGTCCAAGATACACTTGCTTATAAATTTTTGACAAGTCATGCCTGTGTCATGGGGTCAGAAGTACTGTTCCTTCAGATTATAACACTGACATGGGGTATTGCTAAGAAATCAAACACTTTGTGTTCACGTGCCTTAAAAAAAATTAAAGGCTAAATTAGCTTAACTCTGGATTTTTTCATGGCATGGCCACTGAAACACAGGAAAACTACCTGTTTGCATTAATATTTGAAAACTAATTATCTGCAAGTGTTTATTCTGTGTATCTTTTTCCTTTTAAAGAGCACTGCAATTAAAATTTCACCTTGCTTTGAGGTTTTGTCCTATAGTGAAAGATACGATTTGGACTTAAATTAAAAAAATCTGTCCATTCAAAAAATTCCTTTGTTGAAGAAGCCTTGAAGATAGGAAAATAGCAAGAGGTGCTAGCTGTTAGACTTGAGAAAGCTTTGGACAAATCTATGTGACGTTCCCAGAAGTAGGACGTGGCACTATCATAGAGTCATAGAATCGTTAGGGATTGGAAGGGACCTCAAAAGATCATCTAGTCCAATCCTCCTGACACAGCAGGATCACCTAGACCAAGTCACAAAGAAACACATCCGGGCGGGTCTTAAACATCTCCAGTGAAGGAGACTCCACAACCCCCCTGGGCAGCCTGTTCCAGTGCTCTGTCACCCTCACTGTGAAGTTGTTCCTTCTCATATGGAACCTCCAATGTTCCAGCTTACAACCATATAGACAAAATCAATGGGATCTCTGCAAATCTTGTCTAGTGGTTTTTACCTTGACCACAGTTAATAGCATTTGATTGTCAAAAAGAAAGACTTACGAAGTGGAGTTCTAGAGATGTTTGTTTGGTTTTTTTCACCATTTTGTCCAATAAGACAAGTAGTGGTCAATGGGACAGAGCCTGGTTGGAGGCCTGTATCTAGTGGAGTGCCCAGGGGTCGGTGCTGGGACCAGTCCTGTTCAATCTATTCATTGATGACTGAGATGAGGGATTGGCGTGCACCGTCAGCAAGTTTGCTGATGACACAAAGCTGGGTGGTGTTGCCGACACCCCTGCAGACTGTGTTGCCATTCAGCAAGACCTGGACAGGCTGGAGAGCTGGGCTGAGAAAAATTTAATTAGATATAACAAGGGTAAGTGTAGAGTCTTGCATTTGGGCAAGAACAACCCCAGGTACCAGGACAAGCTGGGAACTGACCTATTGGGAGAGTAGTTTGGAAGAAAGTGACCTGGGGATCCTGGTGGACAGCAGGATGACTATGAGCCAGCAATGTGCTCTTATGGCCAAAAGGTTAAACAGCATCCTGGGGTGGATCAGAAGGGGGTGGTTAGCAGATCAAGAGAGGTTCTTCTCCCCCTCTACTCTGCCCTGGTGACACCACACCTGGAGTATTGTGTCCAGTTGTGGGCTCCTCAGTTCAAGAGGGATATGGAGCTGCTGGAGAGGGTCCAGCGTAGGGCAACGAAGATGATGAAGGAGGTGGAGCACCTCCCTTATGAGGAGAGGCTGAGGGAGCTGGGTCTCTTTAGCTTGGAGGAGACTGAGGGGTGACCTCATTAATGTCTACAAATATTTGAGGGATGGGTATCAGGAGGATGGCACTGGGCCATTCTCAGTGTCATGCAGTGATAGGACGAGGGGCAATGGTTGTAAGCTGGAACATAGAAGGTTCCACATCAACCTGAGAAGGAACTTCTTCATGGTGAGGGTGACGGAGCACTGGAACAGGTTGCCCAGGGTGGTTGTGGAGTCCCCTAGTCTCCTTGGTCTAGGTGATCCTGCTTTTGCTGGGGGATTGGACTAGATGGTCTTTCGAGGTCCCTTCCAGTCCGTAATGATTCTATGATTCTATGATAGCATTTAGTAAACTTACAGGTGATAGGCGTGTGGGAGGAACTACAAGTATGTTGGATGGTTGGATTAGAACTGAACGTGACCTTTCTAAATTGGAGAAGTGACCTGAAAAAAATGAGCTGAAACTCATAGAGACCACTGCTCTGTAGTTCTCTGAGGCAGAAACAGTTAGCCTCATAAATGCAGTATGGGAACAATTGGCCAAATGACCATCCTGGGGGTTTGTAGTAGTCACAAGCTGAACATGAGTCAACAATATCATATTGTTGTATAACACACACACACTGTATTAGGATGTATAAACAGGAAATAGAGCCAGCAAAGCTTCTGAAGTAGTTCTTCGCATCTATTCAATGTTTACTAGGCCTTAGGAAAATACTTTTCCTAATGATTGCTGTCAACATTCCAAGTAGAAAATGACCCATTTGAGGAAGTTTGAGAAATATAACAAAAATTATATTAGTCTAAAAACACGACCCACAAAGGAAAGTTAAAAGGATTTGTATGATTCTGAAGCAAAAATGGTGGAGAACTGTGACAAGTCTTCAAATATTAGAAAACATACTTCTTGTAGTTTGTAGTATTACTTTATTTTCACTATCAGTAGTTCAAGTTATTAAAAGAATTATTTATGCGAAAAGTCAGTGTAAGTCCACGTATGACCTAATGAGATCTGTCTCTCACTGGGTTATGGAATGTGCTGTGACATTTTTTTTCCTGGCCTTTTTTTTAAGGCCTCCAAGATTTTTTCCAGTTTTTCTGAAATTGTAATTGGATTATATTTGAGGAAATTATAATTCACTGCTGATGCTCCAGGTGCAAAACGCATGGAATATTGTCCAGTGTGCTTTGTCTGGCATTTTGTTATTTTCCTTTCACCTGAACAGAGTTTCAGTGAAACAAGTGGTGGAAAAACATAAGTACTATCATCAGAAGCAGAGAGATCCCATTCTTACACCTAAGTTAGTTTTATGGTACTAGAAACACTGCGGTATTGTGGATTTTAAAAATTTCAGCTGTTGTTTTAGCATTCTTTTGCTTTAACATGAATTAATGGGCTTATTAGTTACACTTAAGTATTCTGAATATGTTAGTGACTGACACTCTGAGTTTTCTTTTGTAGAAGAGAGAAAATTAATTTATTTTTTAGCATCTTTGTGCCCTCAGGGTTACTTTCATCTTACTTCATGTATTATTTTTCTGACCACTTCTTTGTTTTTTCCAATTACTGCATTGTCTTTTTCTTCTGAAGTAATCCTGAAAAAGCCCTGTAGTATTTCTTGACTTTGATGTTAGTAATTCTAGATTGAAATCAGAATTTTTGTGATGGGTTTTTTAATTTATCTTTTGTTTTTAGTGACTGTGCTGAAAGCTGGAAGCTTAAAAATGGCTTTACAGCATTCTTATTATTAGTAACTTACGCATAAGGAGATCCTGTAGTTAGTGAAACTAAACTAATACTAAACGAAGGTAAAGAGGTTCAGGTGGAGGGCTAGATTCACATCACCTGTTCGTTGTCCCTTGTTACTACTTCACTGTGTTAGAAGTGGACAAGGTCTGTCTTTCATCTGTCTGCCTCAGAAAAATTAAATGCCTAGACTGAATTGATTTGTGTCTTTTTCCAAACCAAATGATTCCATGATATGCCTCTTTGTTAGCTGCTGTTTCTTTTCATTGACTCTGTAGGGATCGTAGGTATCTTACAGTGAGTCTGATAGTTCTCATGTGCTGAGTAGGATGTGGAAGGGACATCACATATTATACAGTAGGTACAATGCTGTATCTGCTCTCTTGGACCAACACTGGAATAGTAGCATGTGAGTCAGGGCCATGCTTCAGGTTCACTCCAAATTCAGAGACTTCTACTAATGGTAGGCGTCTGACCAAGCATGAATCACTTTTTGTGAAAAGACAACCACACTAGATGATAGTGGTATTGATCTCTTACATAATAGTCCCATGGCAAGAGCATTTAGCTGTTCAAGGGAAGACTGGGGTTCCGTGTTTTTCTCAGCCTGGAGATATTCAAAACCAGAACTTCCACATCATAGAGGCATTCATTAGTCACAAGGATAAAGATCAGGTTAGTGTGGGTTCATTCTCAGATTTGTTTGAACTGTTCCATTCTGAAAAAGGAACATGAGAATTGCAGAGCAGACAGGTCTGTGCCAGCAGGGTGGTGCCTCTGGATTCTTGTCCTTGGTTCAAAGACAGCTGATACTTTCAGCATGAGGGAACGATTAAGTGAAACACTGACTGTTACTGTAATCATTCCGCAATTAGGCTTAAGTGGACCCTCCCCGTGTTGTACTTCTCATGTTTTAAAAGAAAATGACCATATTAGCATGTGTTGTATTGTCTGAGCATGCCTTTGGCCACTTGGTGCAGATGTTAGACACCTTTTTTACTTTGTGAACTGCTGAACCATGGCAAGTGGGCATCAGGTGCAAACATAACTTTTCTAGTTGCCCAGCCAGCGATACTTCTCAAGTCCCTATACCAGTACAAAACAGTTGTGCTATTTTAACTGTTTCCAGGGTAGATAGTATTGTATGTAGGTATTGTAAATAGTTTTGTCAGGCTCAAATTTAATTTGCAGTTAAAATGTAATTTGATGTTAGAAAGCAGTGTAGGAGAAAGCGACCTGGGGGTCCTGTTGGACCTGTTGTAATGTGCCCTTGTGGCCAAGAGGGCAAATGGCATCTTGGAGTAAATCAGAAGAGGTACAGTTAGTAGATCCAGAGAGTTTCTCCTCCTCCTCTGCTTTGCCCTGGTGAGACCACATCTGGAATACTGCATCCTGTTCTGGGCCACTCAGTTCAAGAAGGACACAACTGCTGGAGGGAGTCCAGTGCAGAGTCACAAAGATGATGAAGGGAGTAGAGCATCTCCCTGATGAGGAAAGGCTGAGGGATCTGGCTCATTTTAGCTTGGAAAAAAGGACACTGAGAGGTGACCCCATTGATGTTGATAAATATGGAAAGGGTGGATATCAGGAGAATGGAACCAGGCTCTGCTCAGTGTCATCTAATGATATGACAAGGGCCAGTGAGTGTAGGCTGGAACATAGGAGATTCCACGTAAATATGAGAAGGAACTTCCTCACAGTGAGGGTGACAGAGCACTGTAAGGGGCTGCCCACAGGTGTTGTGGAGTCTCCTTCTCTGGAGATGTTTGAAACCTGTGTGGACGTGTTCCTGTGTGACTTGATCTAGGTAATCCTGCTGTGGCGGGGGGATTTGACTGGATGATCTTTCGAGGTCCCTTCCAATCCCTAATGATCTGTGATTCTGTGATATATTACTGTCCTTATTTCCAATGTTTTTTGTCTATTTTTGTTTGTGTGGGCAGTTCAAGACCAGATCATTAGGAAAGCAAACTAGTTTGATATCCTTGCAGTCATTCTGCAGACATGTAGGTGAAGTGATAGAATATTTTCTTCTATGAAGGTACTCCAATAAACTTTAACATGTGAAGAGTAAGGCAGAAGTATTTCACTCCGTGTTGCAGTTACCTGAGAAAGAGGCTAATACATATTAATGGCAGAATCCTTCATCATGACAGCATACTTAAATGATTTGCATGTTTTAAATTCTTGCTTATAAAGATATAATCTAATAGATATTTCCACATTAAAATTCAGTAGCTTTCTGGTTTTGTACAATCTTTGTGCTTTTCTCAGTAGGCAATGTAAGGTGAATTTTCCGCAGCTGAAAATTCATGAACCAAAATTACATTTAAAAGGATACAACTCAGATTTTCCTCTCTTCCAGTGGAGTGTTTTCTGGCTATATACTGCTACTGCCTTAACTTCTATTACAGTTACTCTAATGTAGATGTCAAAAAAATTTATTCTGCTGGTGAGCAAAGTTGTAGGATGTGATTTTGCTTGGAAAGACTGGTACAAGCTTGATAATTATTGAAAGAGTGAACAAACTAAATTTTTGTCTAGTTCACATAGCCAAAATTTTAAGGAGCAAGTTGGAATAGGATTAATTATGATTTCTATTACTATATTCCTCTAGACATTTTCCTATTTAGAAATATTCAGGCCATATTCATCCCGATTGGAACAGGAGAAATATCCTGGATCACTGTATAATTATCCTGCAAAAACTGATGAGACATAATTGGTGCAAAATATGTGAAGTCACACCCCGTGATCATATAAAAATTACACATACATACGTTTGAATGATTGTATGTGTCCCTGTTCGGGCGCCAGATGTTGCAGTGCCTCGGATAGCCTAAGTTGCAGTCCGCATCCAGCGAGTTGGNGCACGGACCCTGACGCCATCGGCGCCATCTTATAAGCAGCTAGTTTAGCAAATACAACAGAACGAGTAGTATTTTGCTGTTTTATTTTAGTAGAATTACGATGACATCAGCTAATCTACTGAAGTAACTTTTTTCCTGGAAATCTTCAAGGTAGAAGGAGTAGCATACCTGAGTTCTTTCCTGTGGAAGACACAAAATTTAAGTTTTTGGGGCAGACCTCGAGGTGAGAACTTACTAGATGGTGGAGCGCCTTTTTATGAAGTCTACAAGACCTCTGATGGAAAATACATGGCTGTTGGTTCGATTGAGCCTCCATTCTATGACCTGTTCATTAAGGGTAAGTAGCTTGGGGCATTTGTTTCATGTCAGCAAAGCATGGTTGAATTAATACTTGATTTTGATTGATTACATTGGTTTTGTTGATTTCTTTGTAAAAGTCAAACACTTCTTGAAACTAGTAGTGGAGTACTTCAGCTGATTTTATTCTTCTAGCAATCGGTGTCTTTCTTTTTTATCCCTTCTTCACCTTAGCCTCATAAACTAAACTTAAATTACATGTTTTCTTCTGGCATTATGGTAATGGTAACCTGTGCTAAGGCTAGAGCACTAAACTTTTTAGATACCATTTTTTTCAAGGGTTTGTGAATATTGACCTAATTCTGTGGTGCTGCAAATAAAATGCCAGGCAATTTCAGTTATTTGTGATATATTTTTTTATTTAAAAGAGAAGCTGTTGTTTTCAGAAATGAATGTTCGTTGGAAGTAGTTGATAGTGATTTTTAACAGAACAGAAATTTTCCAGAAGCGAAGTCAGCTCTATAAAAGTCAGTACTCAATTTCAGTGTGCTTGTAGCTTGTAGCATCCAGCTATGCATAGAATTTTTATGTTTGACTGATGGCTCTTTAAATACAACAACAAAATATGATTTACCTGTTTAAGAAATTGTAATGGGTCATGCAAAATAATGGTGTGAAGTGAACCATAATTGTAAGTGCCTCTTTACCTTTGGCCTGTGTGCTTCAAGCTTTTGAGCAGATGTTCTCTTAGTTTATTGCTCATTATTTAATTTAAAAGAGTTCTTCAACTCCTTTAGTAGATTGCCAGCATCCATACAGAGTTTGTAAAAATATAAACTAATAATGAAATACTTTGGTAATTATTCTCTTCCTGTTATTTCCTTTCAGCTTGTGGTGATCCTAGCCTTCTTGCACATCAGTGTGTGTAAATAGCTGCTTCTTTGTGTAGCTTTAAAAGGGTTGTAGAGTTGTGTAGTGTATCTAAATCGGTACATTAAATGCGTAAGGCAGGCTCCTGTAGCGACTCAGGAACATGTCTAGCATTATATGCTGCACTAAGATCAGATGTTTGGAAGAGGTGTGTCCTTGGATAAAGGAGCTGGTAGTTTGTCCTTAGAATAATATTTGCAAAGTCAGTTCAAAGCTACTGATCTTGAAAGTAGAGTTGGTTATTCCTCACTTTGGAGTTCTTTGTAATGTTATTCTTGTCCAAACCTTGTTTTGCTTACAAGAAATGCAGTTGAGGAACAAAAGTAAATACAAAAGTATATCAAAGCCGTTGCTCTGGAAGTTAGGGAGTTGGTCTTCAAGGAAAATTCCTGTATTAAATATCGAAGAAAGAAGGGAGGAATATAACTGCTTACTTGAATACCCATATGTTTGGTTTAAAGTGATCAAATACTGGCCTGTATTCATGGCTGCAGTACTTTAGAGATTAAATTTAATAGCAGTTTTAAGCTACAGGAATGGGATAGAATCTATATAAGAAATGAATTATGCAGTGAAGTCTGGTCTTATTCATCACTTGTTTTCTCAGCCTATGTTGGATGCTCCAGGCTTTTTGTGTTCCATCATTGCTACAGGGCAAGACTCAGGCTTTTCTCTCAGACAGACTGCCATCTTATTTTAAAAGAAGCCTCTGACAGATTAATCTAGTGGTCAAGCAATGAGACATAATCACTGACTGTTTTGTTTAGGTAACTCTTTATTGAGGACAACAATAAAATTCTGGCTATGAATTAATCTCTCTGTATAGGGGCACCCACACTGAATGTGTTTGAAAGTATTCCTTATGCTTATGATGCACATAAATGGCTGGGTTTCAACAGCTGACATTTTAACAAATGGCATATCTATCAGCAAAAACAATTGCAGAGACAGCTGTGCCTGTTTCAGTCTGTTTCTGATGTTTTAAAAAAATCAAACATACAGACCACAGTCTTTAAGGAAATTTTGCTTCACGCCTTGAATTGTGTCAGTCTTTGCTGTTTACAGTCAGCAATTTTATTTGTGGAAGTGTGTTGTTTAAAGTGTCAGACTGAGTATTTTAAATGCAATACTGTAAAAAAATAGGTCTTTCTTTCTTCATTGTATATTACAAATTGTTCAGACTTCAGGAAATATTTATCCACTTGAGAATATGTAGTTGCAAACTTTCTGCAGCAATAGTGTACTAAAATAAGAAGAGCGTATCCTTCTTTGGCTTGGGGATTTTTTTCCTTTCTGGGATCTTTATTGCAGAAATTCAATTGAGAAGTTAAGCCTCTGAATAGTATCTGGAAGAAAATACTTGCTTTCATGAGAGTAGGTTACTTTGCTATGCCTTTGAGAACAGGAATGGAGGGTAGGGATGCCATCCAGAGGGACCTGGACAGGCTGGAGAAGTGGGCACAAGCCAACCTGATGGGGTTTAACAAGACCAAGTGTAAGGTCCTGCATCTGGGTCGAGGCAATCCTAAGCACAAATACCAGCTGGGCAGTGACTGGCTGGAGAGTAGCCCTGAGGAGGGGGACTTGGGGATGCTTGTGGACGAAAGCTCAACATGAGCCAGCAGTGTGCACTTGTGGCCCAGAAGGCAAACCTGATCCTGGGCTGCATTACTAGAAGTGTGGCCAGCAGGTCACGGGAGGTGATTCTCCCCCTCTACTCTGCTCTGGTGAGACCCCACCTAGAGTACTGCGTCCAGTTCTGGAGCCCTTATTACAAGGAGGATGTGGAGATGCTGGAGCGTGTGCAGAGGAGGGCCACAAGGATGACCAGAGGGCTGGAGCACATCTCCTATGAAGATAGACTGAGGGAACNATGAGCATTGCAGATCTAACAGTTGGAGATTTACAAATTGCAAATTGGCAAAGGAACATGATTTCTGAAAGAGTTGTCACTGCTTACAGATTTCTGGTTGGCTAAAGTGAAACTTACTTCCTTTTGAGTTTGGTGCACTTCAGAGTTTCCCTTCAGTGAATGACATAGTGAGGAAAGTTGTTAAGGGTTCCGCAAAGAGCAACTAAGTTTAAGAAAACACTGGTTTAGATGATTGTTGGCTTTGTAGATTGTGCTTGGCATAGAAAATGAAATTGCTGCTTGCAGCGAAGTTTTGAATTTTAAACAAAAGGTTATATAACAAACTGAAGCTGTATAAAATGGATGTAAAGTTGTTGCTCCAGTAGCTTCAGTATTAGAACTTGCATTCTGAGCTCACTGTAGACTATTTGCTGTTAGCAAGCAGGCTGTAAAACCTTCTGCTTGCATTAATTCTATTATTACAAAAGTCGATCAATGAATAACTAAAATGCCTTTGTCATCTTATGAAAAATCTGCTGTAAAAAGCATGTGGTACTAATATTAAGTGACAATATGTTGACTGAAAGAAACTAAACCTCTTCCAATTGACCTACAAATTGCTTCTGCAGCTTTCACTTCTATCAATAGTGCTTAGTATTGTTGTATCCAGGATACTAGAGGCGTGCAGAACACAGTGCATTTTGTATATTGCGTGAGATTAGGGGGCTCATTCAGCATTATCATGTGTAAATTTGGTTACATGTGGTAAACTTAGTATGGATTTGAACTAATGTGGGAGTACTAACAGTCATTAAAGCTCTGAACATGTATTTGATAGTACTACATACCACTTTGATACTCTTCTTGAGTATCAAAGAATTGAATTACTTCTGTTTAAAAAGAAGAGAAAAAAATTATGATGGACTTGAAAACATAGTTTGCATCATTGTGAAGGATTTTCACAGTGTTTTCTTTTTCATGCATAGTACTGTGTACTGTATTATAAATCTGGTAATGTGCAGAACTCAGTATAGTACCATTAAGATGTGCAAAGTGGACAAAGTTTCTTTAAGACATTTTAGACACCCTCAGTTACACATAATATTAAGTTTTATTTGAGTTTACTTACAATGATTAACATTTTACAAATATTGTAGAGGGCCAGGTTCTTCCTGGACAGTACATTAGCAGCTGAGGTAATTAATTATGTAAAGTTTGGGTTTTATCAACCTTTTACTGAACTGTCATTTCTGAAAATAAAATCTTTACTTTTGGAAACTTTGAGTAAAGAAAAAAGTTACACTAGTGAAAATTTACTACTGTCTTGGAATTTTCTGAAGTTCGATCTCCTCTGAGTGAGAATGAATTGTATTTAAGAGCAATGGCATACAGCTTATCACTGTGACTTGGGACAAAGTGAAGACTTCCCATGCTAGATGGTTCTGTTCAGTTATGCTGTGATGACATAATTTCAAAGTTACTGTGCTCTAAGCATACAATTTTGAGAAGAAAATCTGCAGGTTAAAACAAGAAAATGCTGAACAAAGATCTCCCAGGGATCCTAAGTAGCGTTTAAAGTAGTATGGATGAAATGTAATGTTATTGTTTTCTTTCTCACAAAATAGGGGCTTAATTAGACTGCAGTTTGAAACATTCTATAGAACTAGGAATGCCAAGTTTTTGCATTAATAAATGTTGTGTAGATAAATGGCAACAAAGCTATAGCATTTAAAGGACAGTTAAAGCTATTATTTAGAAGAAGACTTAATTTTTCATTTTTCAAAAATTATTATTTCAAAGCTGTGCTAGAATTGGTTACTAGGTGTTTCAAAACAAAAATCCCTAGAAGAAAATTTGGGAAAAAACCTCCAAACTTAGACAAAAGTTGTGATAGCTGTACCAGCTTTTCTGTGTAAAAGAAACTTTGCTTTTGCTTATGGTGGGTGAAGTCTGTCGTCCTGTGGTATCCCAGACAGTGTAATTGTTTCCTTGTTGACTCATTTGGCCCTGCTGTGATTCCATTTATCTGAACCACAAATCGTTAGCACAAACTGGAAAAAAAGGAAGTTGTACTGCTTAAATGCTGTCAGTTCATGCCACTTCAATTTGAAATATTCAGAGTCAATGAAAAATGAACACATAATATTAAATTCCAGGTTCTGCATGTTGCTATTTTGCTAGAGTGTGTACAGTTAGGTTCAGCCAACTTTCCATCTGGCACAGTCTTCAAATTTAATTGTGTGAAGGCAGAGCTCTGCTCATGTTAGAATGGCTTCTGGAACTCAAACCATAATTAACAAGCAAATACTTATGAAACAATGTTTCCAGTTGATGAGGTATCACGCATTGAAACAGAAACTCTCTGTGTTGTTACTTAGCTTTACTTGTTGGGTGAAGGTAAATTTGCCTCACATCCTAGTTCTGAAGTAAATTGTATAGGAATATTTGTCTTTAGTGTTACACTTTTGAAGATGAAAACCAAATTAGAATGAGATCAGACTGGTTAGGCAGGACTTTCCTAGACCCATGCTGGCTGTGCCTGATTCCCTGGTTGCCTTGTATGTGCCACATGATGGCACTCAGGATGATCTGCTCCATAACCTTGCCAGGCACTGAGGTCAGCCTGACAGGTTTGTAGTTCCCCAGATCCTTCTTTAGGCCCTTTTTGTGGATGGGCACCACACTGGCCAACCTCCAGTCATCTGAGACTCTCCTGGTTATCCAGGACTGGAGATAAATGATAGAGAGCGGCCTTGCTAGCTCCTGTGGCAGCTCCTTAAGCACCCTGGGATGAATCCCGTCTGGACCCATAGATTTGTTAGTATCTAAGTGGCACAGCAGATCACTAACTACTTCCTCCTGGATTACCAGAGGGGTATTCTGCTTCCCATCCCTGTCTACCAACTCAAGAGCCCAGTTGCCCTGGAGATGGCCAATGTTTTTTTTAAAGACTGAGGCAAATGAAGTGTTAAGTACCTCAGCCTTTTCCCTGTTTTCAATTAGTCTGTCCCCTACTCCATCCAATAAGGAGTGGAGATTTTCCCTGACCCTCTTTTTGTTATTAATGTATTCATAACAGCAGTTTTTGTTATCCTTAACAGATTTGGCCAGGTTCCGTTCTAATTGAGCTTTTGCATCTCTGATTCTCTTTCTGCGTGACCTTACATTGTTAAATGCTTCCTAATTCACCTGCCCCTCTTTCCAAAGCTGACACAGTTTTTTTTCTCCTGAGTTCTTGCAAAAGCTCCCTGCTGAACTAGGCAACTTTTCTTCCCCTCTGGCCCATTTTCCATGTTGAGAAGTAATAAGATGGTCTGGTTGCCTGTGATGCCACACTGCCCTACAAGTGTTGGGCTACTACACCCAGGGTTCTCACTAGCAAAGGCCAATTATCTCCCCTTTTCCCTTCACATCTAGTTTAAAGCTCTGTCAGTGAGCCCTGCTAAGTCCTGCCCCAAAATCTTTTTACCTCTCTGGGATAGGTGCATCCTGCTTGCTGCCTGCAGGCCAGGTGTCTCATACAGCAGCCTGTGATTGAAAAACCCTACCTTCCTACCTACTCCTTACCTTCCAGCAGATCAACACACCCACCCAGCTTGGTGTCATCTGCAGATTTCCTGAGGGTGAACTCAATTCCATCATGCAGATCATTTTTAGAGAGAACAGGCCCCAGTACTGACTCACAGGGAACAGTAGTTGTGACTGAACACCAGCCACATTTAACTTCATTCTCCACCAATCTGTGGGCCCAGCTATCCGGCCGTATTTTTTATCCAATGCACTATGTACTTAACCAAGCCTTGTGCCGTAAGTTTCTGAAGGAAGATTTCTGTGGGAGACAGTGTGAAAGGCTTTACTAAAGTCCAAATAGTTACTTCCACAGCCCTTCTCTCATTCGTTGAAGAAGGAGAATAGTCAGTACTCAGTTTTTGTAAACCCATAGTGACTGTGGCTGAATGCCTGACTGTCCTGCCAGTGCCATGTACTGAAACACAGAGTGACCTGTTCATGCATATGAGTGTGTATTGTGTGTGCGTAGTTAAAATGCTGTAGCTGATGCAGTTTAGTCTAATTCCAAGTAACAAGTCTTGCAAATAATAGGTCTGTTTTGCAAGTAGTAGATGTTAATGAAGTTTGAAGTTACTTCTAGCTAGTATGCTTTGCTGTGTTGGACTGCCTGCAAATTAGCAGCTTCTCAAAGAACATACTTAGTTGTGCACAACACTTAGTAATTTATCTAAGCAATACTGTAGTTGAACTTTGCTTTTCTCCTTTCAGGTCTCGGGCTAGATCCAGATAAACTTCCCAGTCAGTTTAGTGTTTCTGAGTGGCCTGAAATGAAGAAAAAAATTGCATCCATATTTGCACAGAAGACACAGGCTGAGTGGTGCTGCATATTTGACAGTACTGACGCCTGCGTGACCCCTGTTTTATCCTTTGATGAAGTTGCATCACATCAGCATAACAAACAAAGAAGTTCTTTTATCAAAAATGATCAGGAAGAGATAAGCCCTAGACCTGCACCTCTTCTATCAAGGACTCCTGCTGTTCCATCACTCACAAGAGATCCTTTGATAGGAGAACACACAGAAGAGGTACTTACAGAATTTGGATTTACTAAAGAAGAGATTACTAAACTTCATTCTGATAAAGTAATAGAATTCCATAAACCAAAATCTAATTTATAGTATCTGTGCAAATCAGACAAATGTCATGCTGGTACAGTACATTCTCATACATTAAAATTTAATTACATGACAAATGTTTGCTTTTTTTTGATTATTGAAGCTTTACGTTTAATTACAGCCAGAGTTACATACTTGTGTATGAGAGTGGTGTTGAGAACAATGCTACTGAAACTGTTCTTAAGATCTGCACCGTTTGCTTAGTTAAGCAGCTGTAAAATTTTCCAGACTTTTCTTTGTATATCATATCCTGTGAAATGTTTCTTCTAATTCTCAATTACACTGTGGGTTCATAATGCATGTTGTAGTTACGTGAAAGCAATAAATATCATACAATAGAGTTTAAATCATCCTAAACTAGTGACTGTGTTTAGTCATAGAGTCACCGAATGCTTTGCTTAGAAGGGACCTTCAAAGGTCATCTAGATTATAAAAGGATTTTTCCTCTGTCTTACCATATGAATTCATTTGCCTTATTATGCCAAAGCAATGATTGAAATAAAGCTGCTTTCTTATGTACTGTTGTAGAGTTGTTATCATAAAGTAATTCTGTTTCATAGACTTGAATGCATTTTCCTACTGCACTGTCATTCAAGTCCATTTGGAGTTTCAGTTTGCCTAGGAAGTCACTTCAGAATGACATTTGTTACTTTAAAATTGCTGTTGAGTATTAATACTTTCCTCTCCGTTTGGAAATACATTAGGCACCTGTGCAGGATTTAAACACTGATTATTACTTTGTGGTTTTGGTTTCCTTCAGAGTTAAACTGTTGTTTGAAAGATAGGCTCTCAATTCAACTTTGTTTAGCCTGACATGTCAGGAATTATAAGAAGATGGGGTTTTGGTAATTTTGTTAGTGTTTAACTTGCTCCAGATCAGTTTGTTGCTTACAAAAACAACGCTGAGATGGGCTTTCATGTGTGTCATGCCAAAAATGTCAGCATTATTACGATAAAAATACCTTCTGCATTCTACCGTGTAAACACCTACCTGGAAGCAAGAATTATCTACTAGGACCTGACAAAATTAGATAAGCGATTAGACAAAACATCTGCTGATGATCACTGTAATGAAAGTTACTGAATATTCAGTATTACCTTTACAGTAAGATCTAGTCCCAGGTGTTTCTGATCGTGTTGAACAACAAGAAGCTTTGTCATATCTAATCTCCAGAGCACATAAATGTTGACCACAAAATCACTGAACTCCATTTAAAAATTAGTGTTAACTTCAGCAGGGGTTGGGTTAGCTGCTGCAGTTGGCTCACCTGAAAGGTACAGGTTTGATATGTCACTACAGTTTCCTTTAAGGACTTCTCTTGGCCTGTTTTTTTTTTAAAAAAAAACCCTAACAACAACAACCCTAAGTGATCCCGGTGTCCTGTGTTTTTCAGAAACTAAAAAAAGTCATCAGTTGTATTTAGGGGGGGCTCAGATTAAAAAAACTTTTACGAGTGGCTGTTTTTATCTGCCACTAGCACTAGGGCAGTAGGTGGGTTCATTTAACTTACCTTTGTGAATTGATTTGAAGTTATTTGAAATACTCTTCTGAGTACATGTAAGTACATGAAGTACTTACACCTGTTGAGAGTAAATCAGCAGTGTGGCACTCATTTTTGTTGAGCAGAAAGATAAGAGCTCTATAGATTCCTTGGTAGCACTGCAACAAGAAGAATGGCTTTGTGTCAGACTAGTCCTACGCCTCGCCCATGTGATGTATGTTCCCTTTATATGTGTGTTTCATGCTTAAACAGTAGTTCTTTAGTTGTGGGTAGCTGGTTGCTTTGCAGATGCCCAGGATCTCTGAACTGCTAATGTTAACACAAGCTTCCCCACCCCCTTCCCTCCATAACTTGTGATCACAGAGCCATGAAAGTATGTGAGTCCCTCCCCCAGCACAGGCCGATCCCACCTGGCATATGACTTGGGCTGCAAGTCAGATCACGCAGGCAGCTGTAAGTTGCCAGACTGCTGTGCATAGCCAGGGCAATGACTTTAACAAAAGAGAGTTTCCAAAAGTCTTTTCCACCCACTTGTGAGGTGGCCAAGGCTGACATGGACAGCATCAGACAGAAGGAGGAGGCTCTGCTACAATCTGTGACAAGGACAGGAACAGTGGTGCCAAGAAAGCGAGCAGTAGGAAGGCTGGTCATGCACAGCATGGCGATGTTTGGCCGGGAGTTCTGCTATGCTGTGGAGGCTGCCTTTGTGACGCCGGTGCTGCTCAGTGTAGGGCTGCCCAAGAGCCTCTACAGCCTGGTGTGGCTCATCAGCCCTATCCTGGGCTTTGTGCTGCAGCCCGTGGTAGGTTCAGCCAGTGATCACTGCACCAGTAGCTGGGGCAGGAGGCGACCGTACATTCTGGGTCTGGGCATCATCATGCTGTTAGGCATGGCTTTGTACCTCAATGGGGACGTGATTGTCTCAGGTGAGTAAGGGGCATATATGGTGCTGGCAGACAAAACTCAGCTTTCATAATTGGAAAGAAAAGGGGTTATTTTCTTTCTTTGCTAAAATAGACTGTAAAATTTGTTTGTCTTGTTACTCATCTGCACTGAAAGAGCTGGGGATCACTGAAGTACTCGTAGAAGTTCAGTCCTAAAGCTGTATTTATGTACCCTGTACACAGTGTCCTGTAGTTTGTGCATGATTGCAGTGTGCTGAATGTTGATGTGGTTTCCTGAGCAATTCATAATAGTGAAGCACTTAGGCTCTTCAAACGATCATTATTGTTTTGTGCAATGTAATACATGTCCAAACATGTCCCTATTTTAGATGGGTTAGCATTTGAAATATGCACTTTTGACTATGCACTAGCTTGACTTAGGACTGTGTTCTGCTGGTGAGTTACCGAAATCCAGAACTCTCTGGAAATGGTGGTATGCTTGGAATGCAGAGAAGTCAGATAGGAATGACACCCATAGATACTAATGTAATTGAGCTTGAGATGTTAGTTTCTCAGTCTTGAGAGCAAGATGTTGCTGTTGTTATGCCTTGACAAGGTGGGCAGGTGCATGTTATTATGCATTGATTTATTCTCAATTCCTGGGTGTCGCTGGTGTTGAATGTACTTGTATTCATTTACCCAAATGAGATGTTAGTGTCCACTTGCGATTGTCTAAAACAATGGAAGAGTGAGATGATCAGAACAAAACCAAGCACTAGAAAACGTGTGTTTGGCTGTCGGAGCATGCCAGGAAGGTGTGACAGAATGCATGAAGGCCAGTGATGCTCTTGGTAGCGGAGCTTGGAGTACCCTGAGCTCATTCTAACTCAAGGCAGTAAGCACAGCTCAGCAGGACATGGTTATCCTTCTCTGATGTGTTCTCATATTGCTGTTGCACCGTTTAGAATTGGAGATATCAGGAAAGATAAAATGTGGTCCTGCAGAACACAGTGCTGTTGCTGTCAGAATGAGGGTGTTTTTCTTTTTGTAGCTTTCTTCACTGAGAGGGACAAGCATCGGACGTGGGCAATAGTCACTACCATGCTGGGAGTTGTGCTTTTCGATTTTGCAGCTGATTTTATTGATGGCCCCATCAAAGCGTATTTATTTGATGTCTGCTCTCATGAGGATAAAGAGAAGGGTCTACATTACCACGCCCTCTTTACAGGTACTCAGATCCCATTTTTGACTCCCTGCCTCTCAAAGGAGGGGAAAGTAATTGCATGGATTTTATCCTCACGTGTTTCTAATCTTGAATGAACCAATCATCTGATCCCGCGCTTCAGTCACAAGTCTTTTGTTGCTGGCTTTTCACTACTCCAGAGAACAGCAACTTGTGATTGCTGTGGTGAGAATTCTACTGCAGAAGGCTGCAGGCGTAAACACTTAGAGCAACACAGCCATGATTAAGTAAGAGAAATTCCTTATTTAAAGAAGTGAAGTTATGTTTATTCATGTTTCTTTAGATAAAGAAAAATATAGAGGATGTCACTTGTTTCCTTGCCAGCACAGAAAAATAACATTTCTGACTCAGCATGTGACACAGCAAGAGCTGCACCAACCCAAATAGTTTATTTCCATCCTTCATCAGTGGCTCCAGTGTACACTGCCTTCCTGTATGGAAGCAGGAGTTCTGTGTAAAGTTCAGAACCTAACAGTTTCCATGAAGCAGTCTGCAATAGTCTGGTTCAGTCCATACGTTTGAAAAGTCGGTGAGTTGCAGAAGGGAACCTGCACTGCATGAGCCGTGCATTGAGAAAATGCGCAGAGAAGGCACAAAGACTGTGTAGCTGAGATGTGAGTCCAGAGGCTCTTGCAGCAATGTCTGAGAGCAGTCACTGAGAAAAGAGTGAGAAGAAAGCAGGCTAGCTGAAAAGTCATGAAGTCTGTGTTGGTGATTTTTGTGGGTACGGAGCTGAACCAAGGGTAGTGGCAGGCAGCTTCAATGTCAATTACTCAAGCCAAGGAGGGAAGTGTAGTAACAACAGGCAAATTTTGGACATTTGAAAGAGCTGTGTCCAGGAACACAGATTATAAGGGAACCTTAGTAATAGAGTCATAGGATCAGAGAATCATTATGGATTGGAAGGAACCTCCTACCCATTGTCCCTCATCCTATCACTAGATAACACTGAGAAGAGCCTGGCTCCATCCTCGTGATGCCCACCCCTGACATATTTGTAGACATTAATGGGGTCACCCCTCAACCTCCTCCAAGCTAAAGTGACCCAACTCCCTCAGCCTCTGCTCGTAAGGGAGTTGCCCCACTTCCTTCATCATCATTGTTGCTGTACGCTGCACTCGCTCCAGCGGCTCCACATCCCTCCTGAACTGAGGAGCCCAGAACTGGACACAATACTCCAGATGTGGTCTCACCAGGGCAGAGTACAAGGGGGGGAAGAACTTCTTTCAATCTGCTAACCACCACCCTACTGATCCACCCTAGGATGCTGTTGGCTCTCTTGGCCACAAGGGCACATTGCTGGCTCATAGTCATCCTGCTGTCCACCAGGATTCCCACATCCCTTTCTCCTACACTGCTCTCCAACAGGTCAGACCCCAGCCTATGCTGATACCTGGGGTTTTGTTGCCCAGATGCAACACTCTACACTTACCCTTGTTCTACTTTAAATTTCTCCCTGCCCTGTCACAGAATCGTCATGGCTGGAAAGGACCTCCAGGGTCATCGAGTCCAGGCCTTGCTGAATGGCAGCACAGTCTGCGGGGGTGTCAGAGACACCAGCCAGCTTTGTGTCATCAGCAAACTTGCTGACACTGCACCCTAATCCCTCATCCAAGTCGTCAATTAATATTTTGAACAAGACTGGTCACAATACGACCTCTGGGGCACTGCACTAGACACAGGCCTCCAACCAGACTCTGTCACATTGACCACTACTCTCTGGCTTCTATGCTGCAGCTAGTTCATGATCCACCTCACCACCCAATCATCTAGACCACACTGCCTCAGTTTGGCTGCGAGGATCCTGCGGGAGACTGTGTCAAATGCTTTGCTAAAGTCAAGGTAGACCACATCCACTGCTCTGCCATCTTCTGTCCACCTGGTTATGCCCTCATAAAAGGCTATCTGGTTTGTCAAGCATGACTATCCCTTGGTGAAGCCTTGCTAACTGTCCCTAATGACCCTCCTGTCTTTGATGAACCTGGAGACAGCATCTAGGAAATACCATACCATCACATTTCCTGGGATGTAAGTGGGGCTGACTGGTCTATTTTTACCTGGGTCCTCCTCATCTGGGCCCATGGATTTATGTACATCCAGTTTGATCAACTTATCCCTAACCCAGTCCTCATCAACCAAGGCAGGCTCCTCTCTTGTCTCAACTTCCTCTGGAGTCTCAGCACTCTGGGGCTTGATATCAGGACAGCCCCTAGAAGTATAGACAGCGGCAAAGAAGGTGTTGAGTATCTCTGCTTTCTCTGTGTCCTCTGTCTCCAGGGCACCCACCTCCTTCAGCAGGGGGCCTACACTGCCTCTAGGTTTAGTTTTACCTGCAATGTATGTGAAGAAGCCCTTTTTGTTGCCCTTGACCTCATAGAACCTCTCTTGCGAGGTTTGATTCCAAGAAGGCTTTTCTAATTGCATCCCTACATTCTCTCACCAGAGCCGCCTTATTTCCCCAAGTGGCCATCCCTCCTCCATGACCTATAGACTTTCTTCTTCAGTTTGCCCAGCAGCTCATTGTTTAACCACGCAGGTCTTCTGGCTCTCTTCCTTGACTTCCTTCGTGTTGGAATGCTCTTGTCTAGTGCTTCAAAGAAGTGGTCTTTGAATATTAATCAGCTATCTGGGACCCCTTTACCTGTCAGTACCCTGTCCCATGGGATTTCCCCTAGCAATTGCTTCAGAAGGCCAAATTTGGCCCTCCTGAAGTCCAGTGTTGTGATTCTGCTAGGCATTCTGTTCCTACCACACAAGACGCTGAACTCCACCATCTCATGGTCACTGCACCCAAGGCTGCCCTCAACCTTCACTCCTTCAACCAGACTCTCTTTGTTGGTGAGTACAAGATCCACTAATAGAATTACGTGATGTTTGTGGTTCAAAGGGACGTCTGCAGATCACCTAGTCCAGCCCCCTGTCAGAGCAGGTTTGCCCAGAGGAGTTTGCATACAGTTATGTTTAGACAGGTTTTGAATGTCTTCAGAGACTGATACTCCGCAACCTGTCTGGGCAGCCTGTTTCAGTGCTCTGTTACCCTCACCATGATTAAGTTTTTCCTTATGTTTAAATTGAACCTACTGTGTTGCAGTCTGTGCTCATTTCCCTTTGCCCTGTCACTGGGCACCACAGAGAGTCTGGCACCATCCTCCTGATACCTATCCTTTAGATATTTATAAGCATTGATAAGATCTTATCAGTGGTAATTGATATAAATCAAAGATCTTTATAATTAAGATCTTATCAATGGGATCATTGTGGCTCAGTCTTCCCTTTACTAAAAAGTCCCAAGTCCCTCAGCCATTCTTCATAAGAGAGATATTGTGGTTCTGTCATCATCTTTGTAGCCCTTCACTGTACCCTTTCCAGAAGTTCCTTGCCCTTCTTGAACTGAGGAGCCCAAGACTGGATGCGGCACTCCAGATGTAGCCTCACCAGCACAGAGTAAAGGGCAAGGAGAACCTCTCTCAGCCTGCTGGTCACAGACATCTTGGTGCATCCTAGAGCGACACAGGAATGAAATCAGTATTATCCATTAGGAACTAGAATATAAAACTTTTACAATCACTTACCTGAACAGAGAGGGGAGAGAGTTTTTGTGTATATTCTTGCTTTCAGCAGAACTTCACAAATTTTCTAGGATGATACTAAAAAGGCTTGACTTCCAGATTTGGAGTTAGAGTTTTAACTGACTGGTATGTCAGCTAGGTAAAAGGTATGCAGGACAAATAATCAAACTGTACTGAAACAGACTGTGTAGTTGGTCCAGCACCCTGTGCCCTTTATAGCAAGATCACCTTAACCCTTCCTCATGGGTGTTTACGTAGCCTGTTTTTGAAATGGTCCTCTCTTCATAGGATTCTGCATCCCTCTCAAGGCTTTCTGACCCAGCCCTTCACAGGAATTGTTAGACTACAATTACTTTTCCAATGCCAGTAGAGCTTTTCTCTCCTTTTTCTAAAATCTACTCTTAATATCTATTTCTTATAATTTAAACTTAGCATTCCTTGTTCTATCACTGTAAGACACGCACAGCGTTTTTTCCCATTTCCTAATTTCTCCTTCAGATATTATTTTGTTTCCCTCATTGTGTTCCCTCATTTCATACTCTCAAGAGTTTGCTCTCCAGTCTCCAATTTGTCTTCAGTTTAAAGCTTGAACAGGAAACCATAGCTTTGCAGCTGTGATGCTTGTGACCACTGAGGCAGATGGAAAGAAAAGTGCACCAGTCCAACACACCACACAGACTGCCTTCCAATATGGTAATTTGTTTTTGTCAAAGCAATATGCAAAGACAGCCTCAAGCACCACACACTGAATCTGTGCTAACATTTTCTTAAGGAGGTTGCTAACAGATTGGGTTTTCATGAGAATAAGTAGGACTGCAGTCACCTACAAAATCATTCAGTGCAGTAGGACACAATGAAGGAGTGCCATAGGATCATAGGATGTTAGGGGTTGGAA
>VXBP01001614.1:0-41948 GCA_013400115.1 Rhinopomastus cyanomelas
AAATATGTGAAGGGTGGGTGTCAGGAGAATAGAGCTAGGCTGTGCTCAGTGGTGTCTAATGATAGAACAAGGGGCAACAGGCTGTCCAGGGGGGTTGTGGAGTTTTCACTTTTGTGATTCTGTGAATTATACTGTTGAGTGGTGTCCTACTAGACTCTTGTTTTAATCTGCTAGCCTGTGTTTTGTTCTTAAAGCCAGGACTTGTTTCCTCTGAAGACTAAACTTAATTGGCATTGACCAAAGTAAATTTTGAGAACAAGTGTTTTACTTAAATCAAACTGAAAGGTAAAGCTGTTAGTTTTTCAATGTGGTCAAAACTAATACATCTGGAATCATAGAATCTCAGAATGTGAAGGATTGGAAGGGACCTCGAAAGACCATGTAGTCAAATCCTCCTGCGGGATCACCTAGATCAAGTTGCACAGGACCAGGTCCAGAAATGTAAAGCAAAGCTTTAAGTAATCCATTTCATACTGTTGGCCTCTTCCTCTCTAGTGACCAGTGACAGGACAAGATGAAATGAGGTCCTGTCATTTCATGGACAAGGTTGTGCAAGGGGAGGTTCAGATTTGATTTCAGAATTGATTCTCAGAAAGAGTGTGGCGGTCTTGGAACAGGCTGCCCAGGGAAAGGGGTGGAGGCACCATCCCTGGAGGGGTTAAAGCATGGAGCTGTGGCCATGGGGAGCAGGGCAGGGTTGGGTTGGGTTGATGGTCTGGATGATCTTGGAGGTCCCTTTTTGAAGCTTAAACAAGTCTTTGCTTATTGTATCAACTACAAGGACTTTCTAGAGAAGAGGAGGCTGAGAGGAGACCTCAGTGATGTCTACAGCTACCTAAAAGGAGGTTGTAGTGAGGCTGGTGCTGGTTTCTTCTCCCAAATTATTAATAATAGGATGAGGGGAAATGGCCTCAAGTTGTGTCAGGGGAGGTTTTAGGAGAAAGGTTTCTTTCCTGAGAGAGTGATTGGGCACTGGAACTGCCCAGGGAGATGTGGAGTCTCCATCTGTGGAGTTGTTTAAAAACTGAGTATCTGGAGCCCTTGAGGCCATGGGCTAGGCGTTAGGGAGCTGTTGGGATGAAGGCTGAGCCTGGTGATCCTGATGATACTTTCCAGTCATGATGATTCTATGACTTTCAGTTAAAATGTAATTATCTTTACTAACTGCAATAATTCTTTACTTCTAGGTTGTGTGGGGAGTGTTCTTCATCATTGTGGCACTGCTTTTCACTGTGTCTTTGTTCTTATCCAAGTAAGTACCTTTTAGGATTTCTCTTAGCCACTTGCACAATGTAGTTTTTGCTTTAACATCAAAATTGGGGTGATTGGCATCTGTCAGTCCCTGTTCCTGGGCTACACTGTGTAACTAGAGCTGCATTTCTCACTATAATGGTGCATTTGAGCAAACTGTGCTGAAACAAATCTGGAAGAGGCCACAGTTCAGGTTGGTTGGCTGTGTGCTGCTGAAAGCAGGTCTGATTAAGACAAATGAACTACATGTTAAGTTGAAGTTAAATACTGACTACAAAACTATTCTGATGGCTCGAGTGAATCTTGATGCGTGTAGTCCATCTTGGACTGACTAGCAGATGCTTTAAATCCCTGCGTTAAGTTACACGTGTGACTTATCATAGAATTGCCAGAGTTGGAAGGGACCTTAAAGATCATCTAGTTCCAACCCCCCTGCAGGAGCAGGTACACCTTCACTAGGTCAGGCTACTCAGGGCCCCAGACAACCTGGCCTTCAACACTGCCAGGTTTGAGGCAGCCTCAACTTCCTTGGGCAACCCGTTCCAGCATCTCCCCACCCTCACAGCAAAGAATTTGTTCTTCATGTCCAGCCTCAATCTACCCCCTTGAAGTCTGGAACCCTTGCCCCTTGTCCTCTCGCTACCACCAGTGTCAAAAGCTCTCCCCTAGCTTTCTTGTAGCCCCCTTCAGAGATGGGAAAGATGATGGGGAGCCTCCTCGTCTGCAGGCTGAACAACCCTAACTTGCTCAGCCTGACCTCTGATCACTTGAGTTGCTGTCCTCTGGACACCACCTCTAATGTTGCTTCTGATGTTGGGGACTCCAGGTGGGATCTCACAAGTGCAGAGTAGAGGGGAAGAATCACCTCCCTCAATGGTCAGTGCTTATTTTGCTGCAGCCCAGGACATGGTTGGCTTTCTAAGCTGCAAGGGCACACTGACAACTCACTGTGATGTGCATCCCACTGTTGTTTCATGGCATTGATCACAGTATAGCCAGCTGGAAATCTGGTGCAAGAAGGTTGATGCTCACCATAGCTCTCAAACTTTGGTGTTTTCAGTAATTTGGATTGGGCAAATAAGCAAGCTCTGACCCAAACTAGGGAAAAGTGGCAATGCCAGGAGGAATGCAGAAATCAGGATACTTCTTCACAGGACAAGTGCAGAGTATGATGACTCCAAGTGTGTGTCTGTATAGGTGTGAAAAAGAGGTCAGTCTCTGAGCTAGTTCAGCTTTTTTGAGCCTTTGAATTCGAAGTGACAAAAACAAAGCTCTGAGAGAAGCACAGTACTTACCAATTTTTTCTTAATTCCTGCAGTTTGGACAAAGCTCTGCATTCAGCTGGCTTTGACTCGGGATTTATAATATTAGGAACGAATCTGACCAACCCGCTGAATATGCTGCTACCTGTGCTTCAAACAGTACGTAAAGAATTAGTGAGAGTTAGATGTGTAAGCGTGCTCCTCTCTGTTTCCTGGTAAGCTTCTTAACAAATTCATTCAAGTGAAATGAAGATGTGTGCTCACTAAAAATGAGGCATCTTCCTTGTTGAAGTGTCTTCTTGGTTATTAGATACGGGTAGGAAAGTCTTGAGTGGATGTAAGCTAGTTGCTGGAGGAAGTTTGTTTAAACTTGCATCAGATGAGATAGTGGCCATGAAGAACACCATCCCTTGGTAGCTGTTGCATACAGAAGAAAAGCAGCTCTGCTCTTTGCCCTACCTGCATTTGAGTTGTTTCTGCACTTGATTATCCCCCTTAAGTGAAGGAAATAATCATTTTAATACATGGATTGCACCTTGAAATATAACCTTATCCTCTGCAGTTATGTTGTGTGCATTAGTCTTTGAAGCAAACCCTACATAAGAGCAAACAGCTGTTAACTTCATTAGGGTTGGAAAGCAGTGAGGTCCCTTATGAATTTGGCAATCAGTCATGGGTAAGATAAGAAAACGAAATCCTTAAGAGTAAAGCCCTGTTGGTCTTGTTATTTCCCTGTCCTTAATGCAATGAGTTGGCACAGTGTGTGGCTTCCCAGTGGATCCTAAAACTATTGAATGCACCTAAGCTTGCAGTTCACTGAGAAAACTAGTGTTTAATGGGAATGGAATCAGCTGCTTTTGGGGCTAGTTACACACAGATGCACAGATCATTGGAGGCTGGAAGGGACCTCCAGGGGTCATCGTGTCCAACCCACCCTGTTTGAGCAGGGCAGGTCACACAGGAATGCCTCCAGATAGGTCTGGAAAGTCTCCAGAGAAGGAGACTCCACAACTTCCTTGGGCAGCCTGTTCCAGTGCTCTGTCACCCTTACAGTAAAGAAGCTCTTCCTCATGTTGAGGTGGAACTTCCTGTGCTCCTCCAACTGACAACACTGGCCCTTGTCCTGTCACAGGGAGCAAGTGAAAAGAGATTCCCTTTCGTCTTGACACTCAGACCTTGTGGATTTATAGACAGTGATTAAGTCCCCTCATAACCTTCTCCTCTCCAAGCTAAAAAGTCCCAGATCTCTCAATCTCCCCTTATAAGGCAAATGTTCTACTTGTTTAACTAATGATTGGTTAATTATTTTAACTAATAATTGGTTAATCAGTTATGTTAAACAGTTTAAATGTAAGTACTTGTAGAACCTTGCTTTAGATGGGGGAAGATCTTGTTGTTCTAGTTTGAATGTTTTCTTGCCATCTTAACTGCTTGTGTTGTTCTTACAGGTTTTTCCACTTGATTATATCCTTATTACCACTATTGTTATGTACTTTATCTTCACTTCCATGGCAGGGATTCGAAATATGGGCATATGGTTCTTCTGGATAAGGGTAAGTGTGACACAAGAGTTTGTAGTGCTCATGTTTCACAGTTATCAGATATTCAATATATGTGAACATTCATTACTGGGGAGGAATAACCCCAGGCACTAGTACAGATTTAGGGGTTGGCCTGCTGGGAAGAAGGACCTGGGAGTCCTGGTGCATGGCAAGTTAATCACGACCCAGCAACCACAAGTGCTCTTGTCACCAAGAACGCCAGTGGTATTGGCATTCAGATTTTTCAGGTAAATATGTCTGACAATTTGGTTTGACTCATTGGAATTCAGTTGCCAGAGGATAACTATACTAGTTTCTCACCTTTGTCAGTAGAATCAAAGCTGTTACTTAAAGGGAATGACACATGTCTTCAGAACATACAAATATAAACAAGAGATTTTTTTTTTGTTTTCTATATTTCTAGCTTTATAAAATCAGACGAGGGAAAACTCGACCTCAAGCGCTCTTGTTTCTCTGTATGATTCTTCTGTTGATAGTCCTTCATACAAGCTACATGATCTACAGCCTTGCTCCTCAGTATGTGATGTATGGAAGCCAAAAATACCTGGTACAGGTGAGATGTCCTCACTTGTTTAAACTAATCTTACTTCCTGTATTTAAAGCCAGGCCCATTCTCTGTTAGGAAGACTTCAGCTCCTAACAGGTCTCTCAGTAATACACAAGCCAGGAACTTGTTCTGTGTGTGTCCCACAATTCCTCTGTTGACTTCAGACAGGGTAATACTGAATTGCCTTACTTTTGAATAAAGCAGCTGCTAGTGTTCACTTAGGTTGTACTTAGGTTGCTGAGTGGTAGCAATGAGTGTTAGTTCTAGTGTGCAAGGCTGTTTACAGGGTCAGTCTACGTTGTTGCTAGTGCCCATTGTGTGTACTTGTGAGAAATCAAAAGTTAACTTGGTGCAGTAGAGGATAACGATTAGAACAAGGCTGAGTACGTGCAGATTAATCATATCTCAAACACTTTCCAGATTCATGAAGCTCATTGCAGTTCTTGTTCCGTGAAATCTACAGAGTTGAGTTAACATTAGTCTCTGCTTTCATGATTGCCTGGTTGTGTACTTGAGTGTTTTGGTTGTTATTCTAACACTATCTTCAGGTGTTTTCTGTATGTGAAGGCATGGGTTCTTGTATTGCATTTGACTGCATATTAGGAAGAATTTGTTCCCTGACAGTGGTCAGGGGTTGGAATAGGCTGCCCAAGAAGGGAGGTGGAGTCGCTGTCCCTGGAGGGATTAAAAAACCTGTGGATTTGGTGTTTTAAAAACAAGATTTTGCAGTCAGGGTGTGGTTGGGTTGATGGTTGGAATGGATGATCATAGAAGTCTCTTCCAAAGTTAATAATACTATGATTTTATATTTGTGGAGAAGTTCAAAGATACACATTGTCCATAAACTTGTCAAGTTCCTTAACTGCTTACCAAGATCTGGTATTTAGTCCAAGCCCCTGCAGTGAGCAGGGACAGCCTCAACTAGGTCAGGTTGCGCAGAGCCTTGTCCAGTCTCATCTTGAAGATGTCCAGGGATGGAGTCTCAACTCCCTCCCCATGCAACCTGTTCCATTATTCAACCACCCTCATACTCTGAAATGGTGTACCTTATCTCTGTTTTGGAATGTGTTTTTAATGGCTGCTTTGTGAAAAAGTGGAATACCTTCACAAGGTTTTGCTTTGTGTAAAGGGAAAGGATGGCTGCTTTTTTTGGCTGAGGTGCAGCCCAGTGTTTGGAGTTCCTGTGGTGCCCAAAACTGGACCAAGCACTCAAGGTACAGCCTTACGAGTGCAAAGTACAGGGGTACTTTCCAAAGATCTGAGACATTTAAACATAAACACTGGAGTTTTCAGTAGTTCAGTGTGATTTGTCATTCTCCTGTGTGGTTGTTTAGTTGTGCTGGATACTCTTGGTCTGCCTCACACCAGAAGCAAACTGCATTAGATAGCATTGTGCAATGGATTATTTGTCACCTGAGTTGAATTCCAAATAGATTTTATGCTCAGCTAAGAGGTTTAATTTCAGAGAGGATGGAGTTTTTATTTTTTATGAGCATTCAAACAAACTCCAAGCTGTTCTTTTCCAAATGACAGCATGGTTAGATATGTTTGTGTTGTACTGCTTACAGCTTCCTCTGCTCACAGTGTTCAAAAGTAATTGTAATCTTTTTCAATAGAGCAAGTAGTTTGTAAAAGACTTTTTAAGAAATTAATTTGTTGAGAGATATTTCTTTCAGGGACTAAAGTCTATATGGAAAGGTACTGCTGGTAGACTAGAACTAGTACTAACTAATGTTTCTGTTGCAGAGCAATACAACAGCTGATGGCCAGCCAAGGAATGTGACCTTTGTATCTAAAGATTGTGATGCAGATGCACCTGAAGGTAGGATAAATTGATTTCTTGGTCGTGCTAAGTGCCTTAATGCTGATGTTTTGAGAGAGAATAATAACCCTTTATTTAGTCATTGTTTCTCTGTGGAACTTTGCTAAAGCTGGAGCCAGTTCTAGCCTGTTCTCATTTAAAAAAAGCTAATTGAAATCATCTAGTCTGGGGTTGTTTTTACAATGATAACTTCTCCTTCGTTTCTCTTTGCATATAAACAACTTTTGAGGAGTGGAAACTGCACTAGCAATTGTCATAATGAGACTGCTGTTTAAGGTCACCATCAATTTTTTTGATTTGCTTTGGTCTCCTGTTTAAATAATTTAATCTTGGCTAAATATGTCTGGCCTTCCGAATGGTCCAGATGATTTCAGGCTGAAGATGTCAATTATTCTGACTCCAACAGACTTAGAACACCTCTGTAGAAAGAGGAGTGGAATTATCTATGCATCTCTGTACTTGTTAACTGGCCTGACAGTGTTTAATTGATTTTTCTATCAATGAAGGTAAGTAGTTGTCCTGTATCAGTGTTCTATAACTCCTGAATTCTGACTGTGCTGCTCGCTTCTAGAAAGTATTAGCAGCTCTTTAGTTTTTTTCCCCTCCTATTTGTGTTATTGAAAAGGAAATAATTAAGTTCTAAGCCATTTTAGTACTAATAGAGAAAACTAGAACTTAATTCTTTGCTCCCTGTTACAAGGGTGTGGTATCTACATGGTGATTTGCCTAAACTAATCTTTAAATTCAGTGTGTAGGTGTCAGCCTTATTCCCCCTGGTTCATTTAACTTCCCAAAAGGGTTGGATGTTGTGCTTTGAATAAAGCATCTATTTTGGACTATCCATTCATCTATTTTTTACTGTTTGGAGAATTGTAAAGCATTTTGCAGTTTACACACAGTTTGCACATTTTATTAGGGTTTGAAAGGGCCTACAGTGGCCATCTGGTCCAACCCTCCTGCTCAAGCAGGATACAAATTACTGAAAAACAGAACTGCCTAAAAAAACTCAATTAACTCCACAAACCCGCATCCATCTGGGTCTGAAACATCTCCAGAGAAGGGGATTCCACAGCCTCCCTGGGCAGCCCCTTCCAATACTTCATAACCCTGACTGTAGAGAAGTTTTCCCTCAGATTGAGGTGCACCTCCGTGTTCAAGCTTGCATCCATTACCCCTTCTCCTGTCTGATGCCATTGAAAAGAGGATTCCTTTCCTCTTGGCATCTGCCCCTCGTGCATTCATAGACAGTGATTAAATCCTCTCAGAGCCTTCTTTCATCCAAACTGAAAAGTCCCAATATTGTCAGTCTCTCTTCATAAGGCAGTTGTTCCAGACCCCCAGTCATCATCATAGCTCTGCACTGGACTCTCTCCATCGATTCTCTGTCTCTCTTGAATTGAGGAGACTGGAACTGGCCGCAGCATTCCAGGTGCAGCTGCATTAAAGCAGAATAAAGGGGAAGAAGAACCTCCCTTGATCTGCTAGACACCCTCCTCTTGATCCATCCCGACATCCTATTGGCCTTCTTGACTACAAGGGCCCATTGGTGATCCTTTTCTAGTTTGTTAGAGGATGGTTTTGATGCATCAATCTCTGGGTTATGGGCCCAGTTTTAAGTGCTTTGGTACTTTCACAAAAGTCACTGTTCAATTCGTATTGAAGCTGCTGTGGTTCTGTGATTAAAAATAGAAACTCTTCTATGGCAGTGAGAAGAAAAGCAAAATCTGTTGTCCTTCCAAATGACATCACTTTGAATAGGTTGTACAGAACTTTCTCTTGAAAACAGTTTCTCAGTTTGGCCAGTATTTACTGGGGAAAGAAGTCTCAGTGACATCAGCTCATTAGTCTCAACTTTCCTGGCAGAAAGTCTGGGATAAATAGTCTGATTTCTTCATGCTTTGTTGCTTAATCAGGGGAATTGGCAGTGAATGGAAACACTTCCTAAATTCCTCCTGTGCTTGATTTCTTGATTACTTTGGATGCTTTGCATGATTTTTTTCTTTTTTCTCCTAAAGAGCTTTGACTGATGAGAACAGCATAGCTGTGCTTAAAGCTTCTGTTCTGCTGTGCTGAACACGTTGACCTGGGTAGATGATGGCTTGGCTTTGCTGTGTTAACATGTGTTGTTACACCGAGCAGCTTTCAATCACCATCTTTACCTTCTCCACCTCCTTCTCATTAAGGACTCTTCAAGGAGAAGATGGATGGATGTTTGTTCAATGTGTATTCACAGGCTGTCGTGTAGTTCTGATATGGTCAGGCCACTGAAAGTGTTTTTAGAAATGAAACTTCCTCTTTTAGTGCTCAACTTAAAAAAATATTATTAATGGTTGTTTAACATCGTTGTTGGCAACCTGGACAGCAGCAATGAGTGCTGCCTCCTCATAGTTTGCTGATGAATCCAAGCTGGGTGGGATGGCTGATGTGCTGGAGGGAAAGAAGGCCATACAGAAGAACTTGGACAGGCTGCAGAACTGGGTCCATGCCAACATCATCAGGTTCAATAAGGCCAAGTGTAAGGTTCTGTACTGGAGTTGAGGCAATCCCAAACACAATTGCATTCTGTCTGATGGGAATTCTCTCAAAAGGGCTTGGTGGTGCTGGTGGACAAGAAGCTGGCCATGCCAGACAGTGATTGCTTGCAGCTGAAAAGGCCAACTACATCCTGAGCTGCAGCAAAAGCAGTGTGGCCAGCAGATCGAGAGAGAGGATTCTGCCCCTCTGCTCTGCCCTGTTGAGACTTCACCTGTAGTTTGGCACTCAGCTTCAGAACCAGTTTGGAACCCTCAGGACAGGATGGACAGGGACTTGATTGGACCAGGTCCAGTGGAGGCCACCAAAATGATCAGGAGGATGGAGCCTCTCTGCTGTGAGGACAGGTTGAGGGAGCTGGAGTTGTTCAGCCTGGAGAAGAGAAGGGTCCATTCAGGGGGACCTGATAGCGACCTTCCACTCTCTGAAGAGGGGGCTGCAAGAAGGCTGCAGAGGGTCTGTTTACAAAGGCCTGGAGTGGTAGGTCGAGGGGCAGTGGTTTCACATCAGAGAAGGGCAGATTGCCATGGGCTTTTTGGAAGAAGTTCTTTGCAGGAGGGTGTTTGAATACTGGAACAGGTTGCCCAGGGAGGTTGTGGCTGCCCCATCCCTGGAAGTGTTCAAGGCCAGGTTGAATGGGGCATTGAGTAACCTGGTCTGGTAGGAGAGATGTGTCCCTGCCCACAGCAGGGAGGTTGGAACCAGATGATCTTAAAGGTCACTTCTAGCCTAAACCCTTCTATTCATGGTTTCATCCAGTCAGTTTTTAAAAGGAAATATAATGCCTTGGAATACCTGCATTGTTAATTCCCAATAATGAAAACTGTTGTAGATGCCACTCTTATGCTCTGGTCAGATAGAATGTCATTTTGAAGATAGACTTAGACTTTTTAAAATACAATTTTTTTCATGTTTCTGAGGATGACACAGGAAAAAATAGATGTGGCTGCAAGTTAAGATAAAGGTTGGCCTGACACTTGGACTATTTATTGACTTCTTTAGTAGTAGGGTTTTGTCTCAACCCCTTACCTGGAACTCGGTGCATATATTGATTAGTCTTCTCAGCACTTTGTTTTATTTAAACTGAATTAGTTATAACAGGAGTTTTTCCTCAAACATAAAGCTAATGATGACCTTTTAATGGCTGTATGGATAAACTCACAGCACTCTGCTCTGAATTACTGAATACTTAGATATTGTGGAGATGTACTTTGCTGCAGTAAGTAAAGATATTTTTATCTTTGAGATGGTAGAAAAGAGCTGACCTGATCTGGTAGCAACTAATACTCTCAAACATCTGTATTTTTAAAACTTCAGACATTAATGGGCAGTGTTTTGTGGACATGTTTGTTTTGATGGAGAATTAAACTTTGTGTTTTAACTGCCTTATCTTTCTCCATAATCCTATAAAAACCACACTCTTAATCATTTGCAGTTAAATGTATATAATGTGTGGGGCCTTATTACATTGTCTGCTTTCATGTAGTGGGGTTTGTCTCTCTTTACTCGTGGTGGACAGGAGGTGAATCTGCTTTATGCTGAGCACCAGAGGCCTTACATAACCTACATGAAACAAACAGTACCCAAAGTAACAGACCAGGTTACATCTGGTGACTCCCAGTACCTTTTTTGTTTCCTTCAAGTTATCTTGCACAAAAAGATTGTGTTCTGGTCAACATAAACCACAGAACCCTCGAGGGATGATCAAAAGATCATCTAGTCCAACTGCCCCAAATTGTTTCGAAGCAATAACTGATTTGTTAGAGGCAAAGCAAGTAGTTATTTTTGGTGTTGGATGCCATCAGGCAGCAGTGTTGTATGGTCCTTGTCTGCCAGGACTGATGCCAGCTGAGCTATTGAGTCCGTGCTTCAGCTGGGTGTAAGCTTAAGCAACGCAGTGCAGAGATGTAATTAGGGCTGCTGCACTGGACTAGTGCCTTGGAACCTTGGTGTAGGTTTAGTTCAACAGATGAATGAGCTTCAGTGTGAATGGCCAGTGGTTCCTCAATCTGAGGAACAACTTCTTTACAGTCAGGGTTATGAAATATTGGAAGGGGTTACCCAGGGAGGCTGTGGAGTCCTCTTCTCTGGAGATGCTTCAGACCCAGATGGTTGTGGTTTTGTGGAGTTCATTGAGGCTTTTTAGGCAGTTCTGTTTTTCAGCAGTTTGTATCCTGCTTGAGCAGGGGAGTTGGACCCGATGGCCTTTGAAGGCCCCTAGTAAACTGTGTAAACTGTTTAAAGACTTTTCCCAGCCTAGACTGAAATCTGGTAAACACTGCCTGCCTCCTTCTAGACCCAAATTCCATGAAGGTGGTTTTTTAAGCATCTTTGCCTTTAAGTGTTATGTGCTCTGGATCCCCCTTGGATTCTATGTGTAGCCTGTCCGCTGGGCCTTTTGTGTAGACCTGTGCTTGCCACAACAGCATGTAAAGGTGAAAGAAAACCAGTTAACACCTTATTCAAGGCTTTGAACTGAGCAGGACTTACTGTACTAATTACATCCGTGCCTTTGTATAGGACTCTGGAGTTCTGTCAGCTGGCATTCAACAAGAACAAGACCTTAGGCTTTAATGTAGCCTGACTGTAGACTAGATGCAGATGTTACTCCAGCTGGAAAGAAAGGCCAGATAAGTGGCAGCACAAACAAGTTGCTAAGAGCCTTCCATATTAGTAGCTTCATACTATATGGCCGTAGGTTACTACTTGAAAATGCTTGTTCTGAATTTAATTTGCAAAGCTATAAAAGGCCTCACAAAAGGCATGAGGATTTTAGTGAGGACTTGATTTTCCTGGTACTTTCCTAGTAATTTTTCCTGAGTCTTTCTTTACACCTAAAACTATTGAAGTCCTCTATAATCAGAAGAACTCAATGGGAACAAGTGCAAGACTGCAGAAAGCCCTGTTTGGCAGTTGTAAATAGGGTGAGTAGCTCAGAGTGCCGTGAGTCTGGTGCAGACCATTGTCTGGGGGACGTGCAGTTGGAGAATCCTAGAAAGGCCAGGGTTGGAAGTGACCTTAAAGATCATCCAGTTCCAACCCCCCTTCACAGGCAGAGACACCTTAACTAGATCAGGTTATTCAGGGCCCCACACAACCTGGCCTTCAACAGGCAGCCACAACTTCCTTGGGCAACCTGTTCCAACATCTCCCCACCTTCACAGAAGAGAATTTGTTCCTCATGTCCAACCTCAACCTCCCTTCTTCAAGTGTTGGAATTCTTTCCCCTTTTCCTCTTGCTATGTACCCATATCAAAAGCTCTCCCAGAGCTTTCTTGTAGCCCCCTTCAGCTATTGGAAAGCTGCTAGGTCAGCTGGGAGCCTCCTCTTCTCCAGGCTGAACAATCCCAGCCCTCTGATCATTTGAGTTGCTTTCATCTGGACACCTTCCTGAAGCTCTGTCTTGTGTTGGGGACAACTTTTTTCTGCACCCCACCACTGTGGATAGATACAAACTGCTCTAAATTATTTCTCCCTTCAAGAGGTTGTAAATAGGGAGATAAGAGGCTGCATTTACTCAGTGTTAAGTGGAGTTTAGCAGTCAGGCAATGGTGTGTTCTCTTCTTGGAACAGCATCCTAGTTCTGTTGTCAGTTGGATTTAAGCCCAAGAATAAAGTGAGGTACTCTGATACTATCAGTACTTGGGAGTAGGAGTTGGAGCTCCTTATGAGGCTCTGTACCTGTTCTTCAAAGGAAGTAATGAAGACTGTAGAAGCTCCTTTGAGTGAGTAACCTAAGAGCACTCTGTCTACAAAGCAATCCTTTTCATAAGGCAGTTCTCTTAGCAAAAGGCGCCATCGTATTTGTCCTCTGAATAAATAGCATCTTGTCATTACTGAGAAATGCTAATTACATCCTGTCTTGGAAGTGTTTTTGATGAAATATTGGAAGTGTGTCTGCTTTTGTTACCAAATCTTTTATCTTGGTACAGGCAGCTGATAAATTCACTACATAACATGGTCAAGGAAGAGAACCGATGAGAAGCTACCTACAGGTGGTTTCTGTCCATCTGCAGATATGGTTTGTCCAGTAGATGTAGAAATGATCCATTCATTAAGATGCTCTTCTTCACTGTCTATGGCAGACATATCCTGCAGCTAAGCTGGATGAATGACATTGGTCTGGGCAAATCCTATCTGTGACCTCATTTGATTAGCTAAATCTATCATAAATCATTTGTCTGAAGGAGACAAGTTGGGGAAAGGACAGGCAGAAGCCATTGTTTTCAGAGGATCATTAATGAGGAAATCACTGAGGAACCCACCTGAACCCAAAGCATGAGTGGTCAGCTAAAGGCAGTAGAAGACGGGGCAAAATGAGGTTAACACTCATGATCACACGTGTGATGTAGTTTCAAGGAGCAGTCTGAACTTGTATAAATTTCAGCTTGTTCTGAGCTGCTTCTGGAGAATGTGGCAGGTAGCTAGTGGAAAACGTTTTGATTAGAATGAAAATGAATTGGTTTTCATTGACTTCTTGCTTTCTGGGATCTTCCATTTGTACCCATCCCTAGGGTGTTGCCTTTAAAGTTCATTAATAGCAGTCTTTTAAAATAAGAACAGTTTCCCCATGAGAAGGTCAAGGAACGGTCAGAAAACACCACTTGCACAATTTCAAATTCATCTCAGTGATTTAAAGACAAGAAATAGCAATTATGGCCAAATGCATCTGTCCAGTGTTTGTCATGAACATGAGCTGTACATGAGACTTCAACAGCAGGACACTTCTTCCTCTTGCAGGTTGATCCAACAGTTTATTGCTCCCCTGTAGAGAAAGGACATTGTTTGGCATTAGCATGGCTTCAGATATTAGTTGTTGGGTAGTGCTGTACCTTTTCTAGATACACATCACCTTGTAGCATTAACACTTTTTTCACTTGAAGGTATTCAATAAAGATTAAAGGGAAATTAATTGTTAAACTCATGGAAAAAATTAGATTAGCAAGTATAGCTCTTCAAATCTCACTGCATGGTTTTTCTCTAGTCTGTTAGTACTTGCAAAGCTTCACACAGATTCTCTGTAACTGAACTCAAACAGAAACCTGTGAGTGTGTGTATATCAGAGCCTCAGAATTACTGAGGCTGGAGAAGCCCTCTGAGCTACTTCAGCCTGGCCCATGACCTAATATCACAACGTCGGCCAGACCAGGGCACTAAGGGCCACAGCCAGTATGTCTTTAAACACTTCTAGGGATGGAGATTCCACCACTGCCCTGGGCAGTCCATCCCATGGTCTGATCACCCTTTCTGTGAGGAAGAGTTTCCTAATATCCAGCCTAGCCCGAAGTCCTGTAACCTGAGGTGTACAGGAATGCAGTGAAAAAGGTGTCGTCATAACACAGCAGCACGGTGAGAAATAACATCTAGACATCAACACAATGATCATCTTACACAGGTATTTTCTAGCAGAGGGCTGGAGCACCTCCCCTATGAGGTCAGGCTGAGCAAGTTGGGGTTCTTCAGCCTGGAGAGAAGGGAAGACTCCCAGCTGACCTTCTAGCAGCTTTCCAATCTCTAAAAGGGGCTACAAGAAAGCTGGGGGTGGGTTTTTGACATGGGTGGTAGTGAGAGGACAAGGGGTAAGAGCTCCAGACTTGAAGAAGGGAGGTTGAGGTTGGACATGAGGAACAAATTCTTTTCTGTGAGGGTGGTGAGATGCTGGAACAGGTTGCCCAAGGAAGTTGAGACTGCCCCATCCCTGGCAGTGTTGAAGGCCAGGTTGTCTGGGGCCCTGAGTAACCTGCTCTTGAGGGTATCCCTGCCTGTGAAGGGGGGTTGGAACTGGATGATCTTTAAGGTCATTTCCAACCCTGGCCATTCTGTGATTCTATGAAAATAATAATAGGACTATAATAATAGAACTGGGGGAAATGGCCTCAAGTTGCATCAGGGGAGGTTTAGATTGTCTCTTAGGAAGACATTCTTTCCTGAGCGAGTGGTTGGGCACTGGAACAGGCTTCCCAGGGAGGTGGAGTCCCCATTCCTGGAGGTGTTTAAAAACAGTATCTGCAGCCCTTGAATCCATGGTCTAGGGGTTAGGGAGCTGTTGGGCTAACGGCTTGACTTGGTGATCTTAGCAGTTCTTTGCAGCCATGATGATTCTATGGTTCTAAATAAGCACCACAATAAACAGGAGATGATGTGATACCACAGCATGAAGTGAAGGTGGTGGGGGGGTGTATTTTACCTGCACATCTCAGCACTGTAACCAAATGATTTTACAAAATCCTGGTACAGACAGTCTTTTGAAGGACTGGTATGTGTTTTTAATATGGAATATGCCTTGTACTGCCACTCTGTGCCTGCACTTCCTCTAAAATGGGAGGTGAGTTACTCTCAGGACAGGCAGTGATTGACAGGTCTGTAGGAGAAATTGTACCTCAGTAATAACAGGGTTACCTCTGTGACTCTTAGCTTAGTGTTTTCATATTTCTCATACAAACAAATACCCCACTTGTATCACAGTATTACCAAGGTCGGAAGAGACCTCATAGATCATCAAGTCCAACCTGTTACCACAGAGCTCAAGGCTAGACCATGGCACCAAGTGCCACGTCTGCTTGGCAGAAGAGGCTAAATTTGGTTTAACTTGATGTTCAGAGCCTCATGCTTTCCAAAAACACTGAATCCTGTGAGTTTGAATTAACTGGTTCTGATTGTTGTGCATTAACCAGTACTGTTTGCTTTCCTTTTAGACCAGTGCATAGTTACTCGGACTTACCTCTTTCTACATAAATTTTGGTTCTTCAGTGCTGCCTATTACTTTGGGAACTGGGCGTTCATCGCAGTAAGTACTTTGATTATAGACATCATGAGTTCCAGTTCATTTTCATTAATTGTCACTGAACCAGCTGTTCATTAGTTGTTATTAGTTTGCACCTCTACGCAGCCATTTCATTTTACATACAAGGCCCTTGTATCCCCCTTCATTGAATAATAACTTTTACTACTTATTTTAAATCTGCAGGTCTTCTTAATTGGATTAATTGTTTCCTGCTGCAAAGGCAAGAAATCAGTCATTGAAGGTGAAGTGGATGAAGATGATTCAGACATGAGTGATGATGAACTGTCTGTTTATTACCATTGATAGCCTTTTGCTTTCAAGATGGGGGGAAAAATGTGGTGTGAAGTTAAGGTGTGAGTCACCCCTCGGTGGAATTGGTGTCCAAATAAGCATCCCTGCACCTGTAATAATAGAGAGTACAAACAAATGGGTACAAAACTGAGAACAAAGTCTGAGGCTGGGTTGGAATGATCTAGAAAGTCTTCTGGTACAATATCTGATCAACTACCATAAATACTTAATGATTTGTGATGCTTTTCTGTTACATTAGGTTTTCTTAACTAACTTCCTGTCTAGACTTTTTAGGTTCAAGTTCATACATCAAACTAGCTGATGTTCTGCAAAACAACCTGTGCAACCCTTGCTGGAAAGACTTGGCTGAGGTTTTTGCTTCCAGAAGCATGTGACTTAATTTTTGCAGTAGTCCTGCTGGCATTTCTGGGGTTCCCATGTGAAAACTGGAGCTAGCAAGAAGCTGTCCTTAATGTGTGCCAAAAAAATGCACTGCTGTGGTGAGTTCCCAGCCTGTACAGAAGCCATCTTTGTGCTGCTGTTCCCATTGAGTTGCCATGAGGATTGTCGGGTAGCTGTGAGGTGGCTTTTGCTCTGTGCAAGGAGATGGTCTACGTGACAATATTCAGCATCGCAGCAGTTAGTAGAAGTTGGTTCTGACTCTGCCATGTGCCTGTCTCAGTGGTCACCAATGGAATCATTAATGGGATGGAACTGTTAACTTATTTTGCTCTTCAGTGCAAATTGTCTAGTTTGAAGGTTTCTTTTGGTATTTCAGGAAACATTGTCCACTTGTTGAAAAGCCAAAATGTTTCTATATAAACACAGTTCATAAAGATTTGTTGTTCATGTTGTCTTTGTAAAACAATGTGAATGTAGCCATACAGCCAGTGAGCTGCGTCGCTAACACTGAAAGGTGTCTTCAGATAGTCTTTGACTGTGTTGGAAGAGAACATTTCCACACCATTCTTGCCTCTCCCTGTGGTATTTCAGAACAGCAGCCTCTCGGACACTCTCACCTCTAGTTTTGATATTTCAAGAAACTCTAGGTAAGCAAATTACTTGGCTGATGTGTGAACAGAGGGATCTGATGCTTGGATGCTCACAGGAACAAAGCTGAGTTGTTCTAACAGGCTTCTTGTGCCAAAGCTGAGTTGTTCTAACAGGCTTCTTGTGCCAACTGCCCCAAGTTTGTGGCAACCTGCAAGAACATTGCCTGTTGCAGCTTGATCAGAAGTGGCAAATGTGCAGCCAGCTCTGCTCGACTAACAGCAATCAGTGTGTTTCCTACCAGTGAGATACTGGGAAGGGCAGAAGAGCATTTGAATGCTGATAGTAGCCTAGTCAACTTCCAGGACCTGTCTGTCTTTGACTACCATTAACTGAATGCTATTGAAACATGATGGCTGGGGAATCTTGCAAGGAATTAGGAGTTCAAGTCACTCAAATGGCATTTGGGACCTGATGTCAATTTTTGGGAAGCTGCGTCTGGAGCGTCTGGAGGCTGTCAAGAAGCTAGAGTATGCCTCTGGGGGGATGCCCTGGAGGGAAAACATACGTACTTTAATTGCGATAAAATTAACTGCCTAGATGTTCTTTCTTCTGGGTCTTGTTCATACTTCAGCTTTAACTGGTGATAATTATCACTTTCTTCACAGAATCACAGAATCAAAGAATGTTAGAGGTTGGAAGGGACCTTGAAAGATCATCTAAGTCCAACCTCCCCTGCTGGAGCAGGGTAAGCCTCAAGATATCCTACATGGGACTCAAACCCATGACCCCAGGAACTGAGTCACATGCTCTACCAGCTGAACCAGCCAGGTGCTTCTTTGGCTGTGCTGTGTACACATTTGCTCAATCATCTTTCTGGGTGTAAGAATAAGCTGTCATACCCAGTTTTGCCAAGTTGTCTCTGTTTAAGGATTCTCCACAGGTCAGTGAGGATTAGGTTAGAGATATTTTGGGTAAACTGAACATGCACAAGTCCTTGAACTCTGATGGGTTGCACCCATGAGCACAGAGAGCTGGCTGATGTGGCTATGCCACTCTCCTATTTTGAAAGGAGATGGTGTACAGGAGAGGTGCCTGAGGATTGGAAGAGCCAGTGTCACTCCACTCTTCAAAAAGGGCAAGAAGAAAGACCCAGGTAACTACAGACCAATCAGCCTCACCGCCATCCCGGGAATGATGATGGAACAGCTCATTCTGGATGAGCAGAATCTAAGCACATGAAGAAGAGAAAGTTATCAGGAGCAGCCAGCATGGATTTACTGGAGGGAGGTCATGCTTGACTAATCCGATAACCTTCTGTGATGCTGTGACTGAATGGGTAGATGAAGGGAGAGCGGTGGATGCTGCCTGCCTTGCCTTCAGCAGGGCTTTTAGCACTGTCTCCCATAACATCCCCACAGGTGAACTTGGGAAAAGTGGATTAGATGACTGGACTGTGAGGTGGTTTGAGAACTGGCTGTGACCAGCAGCGCAGAGTCCAGTTGGATGCCTGGAGCTAGTGGTGGTCCCCAGGGGTCACTGCTAGGACTAGTGCTGGTCAGTATTTGTATTAATGACCTGGATGAGGAGAGTGTGTCCCCTCAGCAAGTTTTGTCTATGATAGAAAAGTGAGAGGACTGGCTGATTTACCAGTAGGCCTTGCTGGGGGGTGGAGTGAGCTGGATTGTCTCCACAGGTCCTTTCCAACCCCTACCATTCTGATCTTGTGTTTCTATCTTGCTGGGCAGATGGCTCCTGGTCTAGAAAGCTGGCAGGAGGCTGTTAGTTTCATGACATGCTGCAGCTTGCATGTTGCCTGCAGAATTTGGAGGTCACTGGCCACGATGCCTGGACACTCCCTGGGTTGCTTGTGTGTCCTGTGTCCAGGCTTATCTTGATTTCCAGGTTCTTCCCAATCCAGTGCTGTTTTCTGTCTAAACAGATTGTATCCAGAAATAGTGATTTGCCACTGCCTTGGTGGCTCTGTCTGATGTCTCTTTAATTGGCAGGTTCATGATGTGCTGCTTCCTTCATCCAGGTGTGGGTCATATTTTCAATCAGCCTATTTCTGGTTGAAGCTACCAAGAAGCAGGTTTCGGCACGAGACTTGATTCAGACATGTCTTGTCACCCTGTGTCACACAAGCAGTGAGTAACTGTCAGCATTTATAATCAAAGTTATTCCTCACCTGCCACATCTTCACTTAAGTTCCTCAGGAGTTCAATAACCCACTTGACTGACGAGGTTTTAGGAGATGTTGTATGCACTAATGTAGTTGTAATGGGTATCCCTTCAGGAATTCATCTCTAATCAACACTTCATGTGGTACAAACTTGACATCTGTAACTGTGCTGTGCCTTTGCACAGATGAAGTAGAGGTGTGTGAGCAGACTGGGTGATAAACTCCCCAACTGGATTCATACAGCCAGTATCATCCAATGAAGAAAACTAGCAGTGAAATTTTATGACAGCCCTGACTGCCTTCAAATTGCTTGTCTTTGATCAGTAATGAGTTCAGAGGAGGGCTGTGGGGATGATCCAGGGGCTGCAGTGCCCCTGCTATGAGGACAGGCTGAGGGAGCTGGGATTGTTCAACCTGGATCAAGAAGTCTCCAGGGTGACCTGATAGCGGTCGTCCAGTATTGGAAGGGAAATTACAGGAAGGCTGGAGAGGGACTTTTTATAGGAGTATCCGGTGACAGGACAAGGGGAAACAGCTGTAAACTGAAGGAGAACAGGTTTGCATTAGAACTTGGGAAGAAATTCTTCAGTATGAGGAGGGTGGCAAGACTCTGGAATAGGTTACACAGAGAGGCTGTGGGTGCCCCCTCCCTCGATGTTCAAGGCCAGGCTGTATGAGTCTTTGAGCCACCTGCTCTCGTCAAGAGGCATTGCTGGTAATGGAAAGGAGCTTGGATTGGAAGATCTCTGAGGTCCCTTCTCAACCTGAACCATTCTGTGATTTGAGGTCTTAGAGAAGTTTGAGAAACAGAACTTGCAGAATGGTGTTTACTAGTTTCCTAGTTGCCTCTTGCGCTGTCTTCAGTAAAATATTAGCAAGTAAAGTAGCAAATTGCCTTTCTTCCATGAAGTCCCTGCAGTGGCAGTTGCAGTGGCAGTGCTTGTAGGGTGTTTGAAGGAGTTTTCTCACCTAGCTGTTCTCTTTGAAGTGATAGTGCAGAGTTTTGGTCATATACAGCGTCCTACCTTGAAAGCAAACATCTATCACCTTCAGCCAAGCCTTCAGTTTTGTGGACTGAGGTCACTTGAGGCATCAGAGTTGTTTCACAACTTTGATTATATGAGTGATGGTGGAGATCTATCTCGGTAGTGTCAGCTTTCAAAGCTTCTGAGCGGGTCTTGTGCTGCTGTCAGACAGCTTTACTTAGATTTATGCTTTGTATTGTACATTTCTAGTCAGCTTCTACCATCTTGGAGGCTCATGAGCATTGAGCATCTAGGGATCCTTATATCTTGCTGACACATCAAGCACAGACTCTGGTCACCAGGAATATGTTTAATAGAATTCAGCAGCAACGTGTGGCCAGATGGGTACTCGTTGTGCTGCTTGTTCTCCAGTGATTGGTAGTTTATGCAGAGTTCCAAATCCTGACTACAGTGGGGCTGCTATCACTGTGTTTTATTTCTTAGCTGGAAGCTGGCAGTGTGTTGCTGCTTTCCTGGCGATTATCAGAAACAAGTGAAAAGTCTTTTCTTGTAAAAAGAGTGAAGAAACAGCTGCTGAAGGAACCTTTCTGCTTGGACTTCAGGAAGAGGTTTCAGGGTGGACTGTAGATTTTGCTCTGAAAACAATAATCTTCTGTATAGTCACTATAGATGGAAATCAACAGAGCCTTGGAGATGCCTCCTCCTGCCTAGGAACTCTTTCTTGGCTTCACGTTTGTTTTGTTGTTTAGCAACTTTAATAGATGTCCTTCGACACTGGCCTGCAGCAGCATATTGAAAATGCAATCCCTGTGTAGAAACTCTTCTGTGGTTCATCCTCAGGTGTCAGTGATGCCTGGTTTGTGTAGCAGAGGTACAGAATCACAGTCACAGCCCTCTGAGCTCCTCCAGACGAGCCCAGGACCTAACATCACCACATCAGCCAGACTAGGGCACTAAGGGCCACAGCCAGTCTGTCTTTCAACACCTCCAGGGATGAGGACACCACCACTGCCCTGCACACCTTTCCATGAGGAAGGGCTTCCTAAGGAGGGTCTGATTAAGTAATGAAGGTTGAAGACAGCCTCGGTTGCAGTGACCATGAGATGGTGGTGTTCAGGGTCTCGTGTGGCAGGAACAGAACACCTAGCAGAATCACAACCCTGGACTTCAGGAGGGCCAGCTTTGCAGATGACACAAAGCTGGGTGGTGTCACCGACACCACAGCAGACTGTGCTGCCATTCAACAAGACCTGGACAGGCTGGAGAGCTGGACAGAGAGAAATGTAATGAAGTATAACAAGGGTAAGTGTAGAGTCTTGCATCTGGGCAAGAACAACCCCAAGCACCAGTATAGGTTGGGGATTGGACTGTTGGAGAACAGTGTAGGAGAAAGGTATCTGGTGGTCTTGGTTGCCAGCAGGATGGCCGTGAGCCAGCAATGTGCCCTTGTGGTCAATAAGGTCGATGACATCCTGGGGTAGATGGTTAACAGACCCAGAGAGCTGCTTCTCCCCCTCTACTTTCCCCTGATGAGACTGCATCTGGAATATTTTATCTAGTTCTGGGTCTCTCAGTTTCAGAGGGACAGGCAACTGCTTGAGAGAGTCCAGCGCAGAGCCACACAGATGGGGAAGGGAGTGGACCATCTCCTGATGAGATAAGGCTGAGGGAGCTGAGTCTCTTTAGCTTGGAAAAGAGGAGACTGAGAGGTGACCTTATTAATGTTTATAAGTATGTGAAGGGTGGGTTGTCAGCAGGATGGAGCCAGGCTCTTCTCAATGTCACCTAATAATAGGACAAGGGCCAGTGGGTGAGCTGGAACATAGGAGGTTCCACATAAATATGAGCAGGAACTTCTTCCCAGTGAGGATGACAGAGCACTGGAACAGGCTGCCCAGGGGGGTTGTGGAGTCTCCTCCTCTGGAGACGTTTAAAATCCTCCTGGAATGTTCCTGTGAGACTTCATCTAGGTGATCCTGCTGTGTCAGGGGGATTGGACTAGATGATCTTTTGAGGTCGCTTCCAATCCCTGATGTTCTGTGATCACAGTTTAAAAAGAACCCTTTGCTCAGTGTATTCATGACAATGTGCCAAACAGCCTGGCAGCTTCAGTCCCAGCTCTCTCATCTTGGCACTAGTTGCCTGGTAGAAGAGCCTGATACATGCCTCACTATAACCTGTCTTCAGGGAATTGCAGAGAGGAAGGTCCCCCTTGAGTCTCCTGAAGGCTAAACACCCCCAGCTCCCTCAGACATTCCCTCCAGTTCCTTCCCATCCTCTTTGCTCCTCTGGACCCTCTCCAGCCCCTCTATCTCTTTCTTGCAGGGAGGGGTCCTGAACTGTCCCCAGTACTGAAGGAGAGGCCTCACTGGTGCCCAGTCCAGGGCGGGGAATTACATCCCTAGTCCTGCTGGCCACACTATTGCTGATCCAAGCCTGGATGCCATTGGCTTTCTGGGCCACCTGGACACCCTTGTGTCTCCTGTTCAATCAGTTGTCACTCAGTACTGCCAAGCCCCTCTCTGCTAGGCTGCTCTCCAGACATTCATCCCCTGGTCTGTAGCTGCAGGTGGTTATTGTGGCCAAATCATAGGACTTTGCCCTTGGCCCTTTTACTCCTGATCCTGTTGGCCTCTGCTTGTTACCCAGCCTGTCCAGATCTCTCTGCAGCTTCTTCCTCTCCTCCAGCCAATCAACACTGCCCCTCAACTTGGTGTCAGCCACAAATTTACTGAGGGAAGACTCGTTCCCCTTGAAAACTGATGAAGAGCAGACATGAACATGTCTCCAGGTAAGGGGATGCTCGACCCATTCAGAGAGCAGGGAGGCAGGGCTGGTTTTTCCCTCTGAATGTGCATTTTAGCTTCTCCTAAGAAATAAATGCCCTGTCTGCATTTTGAAACAAATTCTGCTTCTACATGAAAACTGTTGCCAACTCTGGATAATTAAATGAATCAGATTCTAGTGTTCTTAGCCAGCTTTTGATTGTTACAGGAATCATCACGAATTGAGACTAATCCTTACATCCTCCTCTTCAAGGAGATTGCATGAGTGGTAGCACTCCAGTCACACTCATGACTATAAATATTATTTCTTTGGAATAAACAGAGAACTGAAGCACATTTTACTGAACTGTGTTTGTAGCCTCCTTCTGTATTCATGGAATCACAGAACATCAGGGATTGGAAGGGACCTCGAAAGATCATTCAGTCCAATCCCCCTACCAGAGCAGGATCCCCTAGATCAAGCAACACAGGAACATGTCCAGGTGGGTTTTAAACTTCTCTGGAGAAGGAGACTCCACAACCCCCGTGGGCTGCCTGTTCCAGTGCTCTGTCACCCTCCCTGGGAAGAAGTTGCTTCTCGTATTGATGTGGAACCTCTTGTGTTCCACCTTACACTCACTGCCACTTGCCCTATCATTGGATGCCACTGAGAAGAGCCTGCCTCCAGCCTCCTGACAGTATCAGGAGGACACTGAGGTGCTGGAGCAGGGCTTGCAAAGGGCAACGAGGCTGGGGACAGGGCTGGAAAACAAGCTCTATGAAGTGTGGCTGAGGGAACTGGGATTTAATTACTCTAGAGAAGAGGTGGCTGACAGGAGATCTTACTGCTGTCTACAGCTACCTAAAAGGAGGTTGTAGTGCGGCTGGTGCTGGTCTCTTCTCCCAAATTGCTAATGATAGGACAAAGGGAAATAGCCTCAAGTTGCGTCAGGGGAGATTTAGACTGGATCTTAGGAAGAAGCTCTTTCCTGAGAGAGTGGTTGGGCAGTGGAAGAGGCTGCCCAGGGAGTGGTGGAGTCCCCATCTCTGGAGGTGTTTAAAAAATAAGTGTCTAGAGCCCTTGAGGCCATGGTCTAGGGAGATGTTGGGATGAGGGCTGGACTTGCTGATCCTGGCAGTCCTTTCCAGCCTTGCTGACTCTCTGGTTGTCTAAGTGTACATCCAGCTGTCCAGCTCAATGCCATGCCTTCGTCCCTAGCATGTGATACGTTCTGTTCCTCACACAGTATCACAGTATCATCAAGGTTGGAAGAGACCTCATAGATCATCAAGTCCAACCTGTCACCACAGAGCTCAAGGCTAGACCATGGCACCAAGTGCCACGTCCAATCCTGCCTTGAACAACACCTGTAGATGTATCTGTACAGGAGGGCTAATAACGCTCATTAAATCTTCTTTCTTGCTCTGAGGATTCATTCTGAAGGTCAGCAATGGTTCTGATGGAGGATAGTGCTGAAGTTTTATTTGTGTAACTCGTGTCACTTAGTTCAAAACCTGTCGGGCATGCAGATAGGAATTTTACAGTGTTTTATGCTTGTAACAAGCTGTAAGTTCTTGTTGGAATTCCATTTTTTTGAACTAGGTAGCAGGATAATATTTTGATTCCGGAAAAATACTGACTGAAGGGTCAGAGTAAAAGGCTGGACTCACTTCTCTTAAAAGGTGGTAATGACAATTCAGAAGTCCCACTGTGGCATTAGGGTTTAAAAGCTGAGCAGGATCTGAGAGTTTAATTTGTGGGTTTTCTGCAGAAAAGTTGGAGAGCTGGAGAAGGTTTCTGCCCCACCACTCCCCTCTCTTCTCTCAGCACTTCTTGTTGTTTTCCTTTCGCATTCTTTTCCAATTGGAGTGACTCAGTGATCTTGGATTTATCTTGTCTTGTTGGAGCTGCTGCTGCCTCTGAGATAGAAGTGCTTCTTGCTTTGAAGATGATTTACAGTGGGAGGACAGTCCTGTCTGGGCATGTGGGATCTTCCTTGTTTTCTTGGGTGACTATAAATCCTGAACTTTGGGGATTTCTGGGAATTGAGATTTTACTAGGCTGATTTAAAATGGTAAGGTCACACCTCGAGTCCTGTGTCCAGTGTTGGGCCCCTCACTACAAGAGGGACATTGAAGGGCTGGAGAGGAGACAGAGGTGGCTACCAAGCTGGTAAAGGATTTGGAACAGGTGTCATATTGAGGAACAGCTGAGTTATCTGTGTCTTGCATGTGGGGTTTTGCTTTGTCTGGTGTGTCTTGGTGCCTTTCTTGCCCAAACTGAGTTATTTCACTGCCTGCAGATTTGTCAGTGGGTTTATTAAACCTTCCCTCTGTGTCTGCCACTTTAGCTAAAAGCTCTCTGGGCACTTGGCTGGCTCAGTTGGTAGAGCATGGCACTCTGGATTCGTGGGGTCATGGGCTTGAGCCCCATGCAGGACAGCATATTTTGAGACAGTGCTGTAGGCTTGCCCTGCTCCAGCAGCAGGGGTTGGACTTGGATATCTTTTGAGGTCCCTTCCAACCTGTAACATCCAGTGATTCTTGGTTAAAATACAGTCAGGGTCTCTGAGTCATGGCATTAATTGCACCCAGACAGGGATGGATGGGATCTGAATATAGAATTATGACATCCTGCCTTTTATGTCTTCTGGGCGTCCCCTTCTTTTCCTGAAGGCTCTGGTCCAATCTGAGGATCCCCCCCCAACAACCCTAAAATATCCTGCAGTGTTACTCTACCCAGAGTTCATGCAGGAAGCTGCTGCAAATGAAATGCAGCCTAACAGCAGCTGGTTTTGCTCTGTTTTCTGGATGTGGAAGTAAACTCCAGCTCCCCCCTATAAAACTTGGAAATACAATATCCTTCTGATTATTAAACATACACTGGGTTTTGGAAGGGCTTTGAAGCATTGAATTTCATAGTCAGTCTCAAATCAGTTTGGGAAGGGATGTTCTATGATCTTTTGAGGTCTCTTGCAATCCTGACTGTTCTGTGATTCTGTGTCACAAGGCAAAAAAGCGTTGGAACAGCTGTAATTTCAGATAGTTTCCCTTGATCACGCAAGTAGAAAATAGCAGAGCAATTTTCCTGCCAAAAAGCTTCGGCGTTCAAAAGGAGAATGAAAATCCCAGCATTTTTAAAAGAGAACAGGAAAATATAAGAATAAAAACTAATGGTTGAAGTGGTCACATGGCTGAGGGGTCACAAAGGTATTTAAGGGACTGAAACATATTTCATATGAAGAAGGGCTGACAAAGCTGGGACAGTTCAGAGTCTTGATCAGATCTCATCAAGGTGTAGAAATACCTGAAGGGAGGGTTCAAGGAAGACAGAACCAGGCTTCTTTCATTGGAGCACAGTGAGAGAGCGGGAGGCGATGGACACAAACCAGAACGCGGGTTTCCTCCGGACACCTCTGCCCTAGTGAGGCCACATCTGGAATATTGTGTCCAGTTCTGGGGTCCCCAGTTCAAGAGGGACAGAGGTCTGATTGAGGGAGTCCAACAGAGGGCCATGAGGATTATCAGGGGACTGGTGCATCTGCCTTATGAGGAGAGATCTGGAACTTTTCAGGTTGGAGAGAAGACTATGAGGGGACTTAATCACTCTCTCTAAATCCATGAGAGCTGTGTGTCAAGAAGAAGGAGGCCATCTCTTTTCACTTGCACCCTTTGATAGGACAAGGGGCAATGAGTGTCAGTTGGAGCACAGGGAATTCCATCTCAACATGGGGAACAAGTTCTTTACTGTAAGGGTGACAGAGCACTGGAACGGGCTGCCCAGGGAGTTTGTGGAGTCTCCTTCTCTGGAGACTTTCCAGACCCATCTGGATGTGTTCCTGCATGACCTGCCCTAGGTTCTATGGTCCTGCTTGAGCAGGGTGGTTGGACTTGATGATACCTGGAGGTTTTTTCCGACTCCTAATAATCTGTGTATCTATGTGTATCAGGGAAAAACTTTTAAGCTGTGGCACTTTGCCCAGGGATGTTGTGGAGTCTCCACCCTCGGAGATAAAGATGTTGTCCTGGGCAACTGGCTCTAGGTGACCATAAGGGTTGGACCAGATGACCTCCAGGGGTGCCTTTCTGCCTCAGCCATTGTCTGCAGAAAAATTGCTCTAATCCACAAACCTTTCCATCAAAAATTACTCCTCTTTTCATCGGTCCCCCCCACCCTTTTCTACTTTGCAGAATGGCTCTTGAAAACTCCTTTCTTTTTCCTGCTCACCATGCTCTGTCAGTTCTCACTTTGGACTCGATTCATCGCCTCGTCAGTCGCGTGGTTTATTCTCTACTGGAGATAAATGTTCTCCTTCGGTGCTAATGCCTTCACAGTCAGTGTCAACCCTTCCGCGGTGAAATAAGCGAGGAACCCATGGCTGGCTGTTGAGTGCTCACGAGCCAAGTCTGCAGGCTTGTGTCTGGGTGTGTTTGTGTGCACACACCACCCGTGTTGTTTTTCCTACATATTAGTTTTCTAAATGATCTATTTCTATATTCTAAATTATCTCTTTTCTAAACGCTGACCCAAATGCCTCCACCTTCCTCCCATCCCCATCTCTTTCTACATTTGTCCTCTTCACCAGTAACTAGATTTGCTGATAGTAATTTACTGGTAGCTGGCGGTAAGTGCTCTCTTTTTCAGTGCCTTTGGGAACCATCAGCAGTAATGGATTCCAGTCCTGATCTTCATCTCTCAGGATTCCCATAGCACAGGCTTCTGCTCCTGTGTCACTGTCCTGTGGTGCAGGGACTTTTATGATTTCCAAGAGGGAATTAAGCCGAACCCCACTTCCATTTGCTCACTATTAAGTAAATTTCACACTTGCTATTCAAATGTTTGTTTCCTTTCTTGTTCACTTCCTTCATTGCTACAGGCTTCAGGTCCAGATTTCAATGACACAACAAGGTTTTCGAGGTGTGCAGCAGAATTGATAGGAAAATGTGATCCAGAAATCTATTTGTAATAGCTACTTGGAAGCGATGGGTGAGAGGACTTTGGTCTCGCTGGAGATCTCTACTTGAACACTGATTCAAAGAGTTCTTTCTGGTCTTTCCTTTTCTATTGAGTGTATAGTTTCAGTTCCAGCTACAACTCATAGAATCACAGAATCACAGGATTATTGAGGCTGGAAAAGACTTCTAAGATCATCAAGTCCAACCAATGACCTAACATCACCACAATCACCTAGACCATGTCACCAAGTGAAATGTATGTGTGTGTATATACGTGTGTCCATGCAAATATCTCTCTATATTTGTAATCTAGAGTATGAATCCATTCTATATATACTATATAGAATTATATGTCATAGAATAAGCTATAAAAAGAAATCTGGGATTATTTCATCCGCCCAGAGCCCCATCCAGACTGACCTTGAATGGTTCTGGGCATGCGGCCTCCACCCCTCTCTGGGCAGCCTGTTCCAGGGATCTCTCACCCTCAGAGTCAAGATTTTTTTCCTCCTGTCCAGCCTGAATCTTCCCTTTTCCAGTTTCAAACCATGACCTCTCATCCTATCATTCCCTGCCCTTGGGAAATGTCTTCCCCAGCCTTCTGACAGCCCCTTTCAGGAACGGGAAGGTCCCTATAAGGTCCCCCAGGAGCCTTTACTTGAGGCTGAACAACCCCAGCTCCCTTAGCCTGCTCTTGTAGCAGAGGGGCTCCAGCACCCTGATCCTTTTGGTGGCCTTCTCGGGACCCGCTCCATCAGGTCCCTGTCCTTCCTATCCTGAGGGCTCCAGAGCTGGGTGCACGACTGCAGGTGAGGTCTGAGCAGAGCAGAGGGGCAGAATCCCTGCTCTCAATCTGCTGACCACACTACTGATGCAGCCCATGATGCAGTTGTCCTTCTTGGCTGCAACTGCACACTTGATGGCACATGGCCACTGAGGTGAGGCTGCACTGGTTCTTCAGGTCTTCATTTTTTTGATGTCACAGATACTTTGGTGAGCCTGCTGTCTCAAGGCTTTAATTCTTCTTGCCCTTCCTGTTTGTGAAAACCAAAATATTAATGATGTTTTCTTCAGGATGCTTACTGCTGCTTAGAGCTGGTGAAGGAGCCTCTGAAATGCTCTGCCAAAACACTGCTGCCGTGTCTGGGATGACGTTGGTGTTGTTTTGTGGACAGTGTGGATTTGAGTTATGACAGCACAGTGTTATTACATGATTTTCAATTCCTAACATGCTTCACTCGACAGTGTTCTGGTCATCAGCGTGAGAAATAATTAAAGCCAGAGAAAATCCTTCTCCGTTCAGGAGATCAGAACTTTTGCTTAAAAATATTTCCTTAATCCTCGTTTGCACTTCAGCTGGAGTTGGAAGTCACTCCTAAAATAGAGTCAAATGAGCACTTCAGTTTCACGGTGCTTCTGAGGATGACTTTTACACCGAGGAACTTGAAGAAATGGAAATCTTTATGCCTTCTCCACAGTGACTGCAGCAATCCTGTTGAGTCTGGGCAACCTGTCGTGGATACATCAGGAAGAAGTACTCATGTGCTTCTCGAAGTGCTTCAGCAGAACACTTAGCTCCTACTGATGTTCACAGAATATCCATTAGGCTTGCAGTCACAAGCTGACTCTGCAACTAAGTGTTACTCATCGCTGCCTAAATTCTGGCAACTTCAATTCTTCTGGCTCCTGTCTTACGTAAAAGTAACGGCAGAGTTCACAAAGCCAGGTGTTTGCTTTGGGAAGAGAGAGGCTGTGATAGGTGTTTCAATGTCAGTGGCATGGTTTGGATGTCACAGAATGACTGAGACTGGAAAAGCTCTCTGAGCTCACCCAGTCCAGCCCTGGACCTAACATCATGACATTGGCCAGACCAGGGCACTGAGCTCCACAGCCAGGCTGTCCTTCAACACCTCCAGGGATGGGGACTCTGCCACTGCCCTGGGCAGCCTATTCCAGGGTCTGATCACCTTTTCTGCTTCCTAACATCCAACCTAACCCTCCCCTGGCATCTTCAGGCCCTACCCTCTCATCCTGGTGCTGGTTGTCTGGGAGAAGAGTCCAACTCCCACCTGACTGCAACCTGCCTTCAGGAAGTTGTAAAGAGGGAGAAAGTCCCTCCTGAGTCTCCTCTTCTCCAGGCTAAACACCCCCAGCTCCCTCCAGCTTCAACAGTCTTTCCCTCCAGTCCCTTCCCCAGCCTCTTTGTTCCTCTGGACCTGTTCCAGCCCCTCAATCTCTTTCTTGAAGTGAGTGTTGCAGAACTGCCCCCAGTACTCAAGGCATTTCTCTTTTAGAGGCCATTGATTTAGCAATCAGGGTGTACAGTGTTTTTCCACCAGTCCCTAAGTTTGATTTCCTTATAATAAATCCAAGTTGTACACTCCTTAAATATTCATTGAGTGAGAGACAAGAAAGCAGAATGGGCTGGGGCTGTACACAGAAGCAGTTGGGCAAGCACTAGGGAAGCAAAACACCATCGTGTTTTTTTCCCTGCTCCCATGAATACTTAATTGGAAGTCCTGAAATATTCATTGGGAAGTGGAAATGGCATCTGAGCGCATAAGAAGTTAACATCTTAGGTTGCATGAAGTTCAAACAAAGGCAATTCTGCGATGAGCCTGAGGGGAAAATGTCCAACATCCGACATGATGTAGAATTAGCTGCTTTTGAGGAAGTGCTGAGAGGGATCTTGCCACCAAAGATACCAAGAAGTATCTTGCTGGGGGTGTGTTAGGAGTTTAGACTAGTCTGTATTTGTTGTAGTGTAAGACACAGGTTTTACTTTCATTCTATTCTAAAAAAAGTAGTGTTAAATGTTTGATGTTTTCATTTGGAACATCTTGGTCAGTACCAGAACTACGATCATAGAACTATCCAGGTTGGAAAAGACCTTCAAGATTGTCAAGTCCAGCTGTCTGCCCTGCAACCCCCAACCACTAACCCATCTTTTGAAACACACTGGCTGCCTGTTTGTTGAGCCCTTCCAGGGTCAGTGCGGCCACTCCCTCCCTGGGCAGCCTGTTCCAAGGCCTCCCCAATCTTGCTGGGAAGAAGTTTTTCCTAAGATCCAGTCTGAACCTCTCCTGGCACAACCTGATCTCATTTTCCTCTAGTCCTATTGCTAGTCCCTAGGGAGAAGAGGACAACACCCACTTCATTCCAACCTCCCTTCAGGCAGTTGTAGTGAGCATTGGAGGTCTCCCCTCAGCATCCTCCTCTCCAGGCTGAATAGCCCCAGCTCCCTCAGCCTCTCCTCATCAGACCTGTTTTTCAGACCTCAACCAGCCCAGCTGCCCTTCTCTGCTCCCTCTCCAGCACTTCAATCTCCTTCCTGCACTGTAGTGCCCAACACTGCCCCCAGTACTCAAGATACAGCCTCACCCCCTTGGTCCTGCTGGCCACACTAGTGCTGATGCTAGCCAGGATGCCCTTGAGACATTCTGTGTTAGATAGCACCTGCTTGTCTCTTCTGAAGGAAGTCATTACATTTCAGCGTGCTTTGCAGGGATGAGCATCAACTCATTCATTGTTTTGGGGAAATTGTTGGAGTGCACATGAGCATTTTCACAGCAGAAGTGCCAGGTGGGTGCTGAATAGGTGATAACTTGTGAATGGCTGCTGTTCAGTTCAATCCAGATCCCTTATAATAAAGCAGGTACCAGTTACTGGAGAGATGCAAGCGGTTGGAGACCATAGACGGATGGAAATGTCACAGCCTGTCACTGGAATTGCTATTAGACCGGCCTTTCTGGGGAGCTTCAGCTGAAAGGTCAAAACCCACATGGGCATGGAATTTAATCAGGCATCTGTGTCTTGCCTGGCTGTAGCTTCTCATTCTAAAAGACCTCTTCCCTTGACCGACGGGAGGCATTTGCACCCTGGCACCGGAAAAAACCCCCGTCTGCTGTAACACCGGATACGTTCAGAACACAGAGGTGCAACGTCGGGAGGGTAACCGGTCACTCGTGCAGCTCTGCCTAAAGAACACAGCTACTACTTTTACCTCAGATCGCTGCCTGCATTCTCCAGTTACTGTCTGGGGGATGTTCTGTGGGGACTGGTGGGGCTCGCAGGGCGGCTGGCCCCAGGGGAGCCACCTGTGCCCCATGGTGGGCATTGGGGCAGCATGGAGGAGGAGGTGGTGGTGGTGAGGGAGAGGCTGCAGTGACCTGGCTAGGTGCATGTGCAACACAGTAAGCAAGGGGTGAGTGCTGACCCTGACCTCACTGCTCCTCAGTCGCTCCAAGAACCACATCCAGCGCCTGCTGAGCTACGTGAGCTAGCTCATCATCGCTGCCCACAGTAGGCACACCAAGGTGGTCTGACTGCTACTTGGGCACTACTGTGTGCATGCCCAGCACACTGGTACAGTCTGGTTTGATGGGGACGTACCAGAGACATCCCTACCAGAGAGTTCCATACCAGACAGATTGCCCCGGCTGAGGATGCAGTACCAAGAGGACGTTTGCTTTCTTAGCACTACAGATGTCTATGAGAGCCTTCAGGAAAAGCTGCCTATGGAATAATGTTCACGGTGCTCTGAGCTCCTCGTTGGGGTTCTACTTATCCTGGTATCTCTTACTGGGATGTGGGTCTGGCACTCTGGAGCCAGGACTGTGCCAGCTCACACTGAAGATTTTAGAGTGTCCAGCCCCAATTCTTTTTGAGGAACATCCCTTCAGAGAGTTGTGGAGAATGGGGTTAAGTCCAGTTGGCTACCAGTCACAAGTGGTGTCCCTCAGGGCTCAGCTGGGGACTGACCTGTTGGAGAGTAGTGTAGGAGAGAGGGATCTGGGGGTCCTGGTGGACAGCAGGATGACTGTGAGCCAGCAATGTGCTCTTGTGGCCAAGAGGGCCAACAGCATCCTGGGGTGGATCAGAAGGGGGGTGGTTAGCAGGTCAAGAGAGGTTCTTCTCCCCCTCTACTCTGCACTGGTGAGACCACATCTGGAGTATTGTGTCCAGTTCAAGGCTCCTCAGTTCAAGAGGGATGTGGAGCTGCTGGAGAGGCTCCAGCGTAGGGCAACGAGGATGATGAAGGAGGTGGGGCACCTCCCTTATGAGGAGAGGCTGAGGGAGCTGGGTCTCTTTAGCTTGGAGAAGAGGAGACTGAGGGGTGACCTCATTAATGTCTACAAATATGTGAGGGGTGGGTGTCAGGAGGATGGAGCTGGGCTATTCTCAGTGTCATGTAGTGGTAGGACGAGGGGCAATGGTTGTAAGCTAGAACATAGGAGGTTCCACATCAACCTGAGAAGGAACTTCTTCACGGTGAGGGTGACGGAGCACTGGAACAGGCTGCCCAGGGAGGTTGTGGAGTCTCCCTCACTGGAGATGTTCCTGTGTGACTTGGTCTAGGTGATCCTGCTGCGTCAGGGGGATTGGACTAGATGATCTTTCGAGGTCCCTTCCAATCTGTAATGATTCTATGACAGCTGACTGAACAGGAGCCAGCAGGATGCCCAGGTGGCCAAGAAAGCAAACGGCATCCTGGTCTGGATCAGGAACCCTGTAACCAGCAGGAATAAGGAGGTGATGGTGCCCCCATATTCTGCACTTGTGAGAGCGATCTTCACTACTGGGTTCAGTTCTAGGTGCCACAGGATAAGGAGGACATTGAGGGGCTGGAGCGGGGCCAGAGAAGGTCAGTGAGGCTGGGGAGAGGGCTGGAGAAACAGTCCCCGTGAAGAGCAGCTGAGGAACTGGGGTTATTTAGTCTAGAGAAGAGAAGGCTAACGGGAGACCTTCTTGCTGTCTACAGCAGCCTAAAAGGAGGTTGCAGCCAGGCTGGTGCTGGTCTCTCCTCCTAGATTACTAATGATAGGACAAGGGGAAGTGGCCCCAAGTTGCATCAGGGGAGGTTTAGATTGGATCCTTGGAAAAAGTTATTTCCTGAGAGAGTGGTTGGGCACGGGAACTGGCTGCCCAGGGAGTGGTGGAGTCATGATCCCTGGAGGTGTTTAAAAACTGAGTAGCTAGAGCCCTTGAGGCCATGGTCTAGGTGTTAGGGAGCTCTTGAGTTGAGGGCTGGACTTGATGACTCTGGACATCCTTTCCAGTCGTAATGATTGTATGATTGACTATGGCTGTGAGCCACTGTATGGAGTAGCCAGCTGTGAAGTGCCTTTTTTAGGATGGGGTCGGAAGATGTCTCAGTTAGATAACAGCTCTTCAAGTAAGAGGTTTAGTGGTGAGTTTTGGTAGAGTCAAGTTAATGGTTGAAGATCTTAAAGGTCCTTTCCAACCTAAAAGATTCAGTGGTTCAGTGGTTTCTTAGTGCAAAACACTGTGTATGTTGTGATCCTGCCCAAACAGTTTGGGAAGGGTGTTTTATATCACACAGGTTGTTTCCTTTAGCCATTGCAGTGTGATTTGAAATTAATGTTCATCGTTAACTTCAATTTACTTTCTTCACAAATCATCTGTGAAAGGTTTCAAATCAAAGTGCTCATCTGAAAATGGTTGTTGGTACCTTATAGCTAGGTTTGTAATGATGGCTTTTCCTGGCCTGGTTTAGAATTGTCTGTTCAGGTGGTTATTAATTCTTGAGAAATCGTTGTTTAATGTTTGAGAGATCTTGAGTGTTTGTCTAGGGGATATAGAAGTAACGATCTGTTCCTCCCAGTAAATCTACCTCTCCCAATAAAATTTTATTCCAAAATTTGTCTGTGTTTAGTTACCGTGGTGCTGAGAGGTTTTCTAGCACAGCTTTCTTCCCTTAGCCCTGTCTTTTCTTAGCCCTTGATTCTCTCAGCCCTTTATCCTCTCAGCCCTTTATCCTCTCAGCTCTTTATCCTCTCAGCTCTTTATTCTCTCAGCTCTTTATTCTCTCAGCTCTTTATTCTCTCAGCTCTTTATTCTCTCAGCCCTTTATCTTCTCAGCCTTTTATCCTCTTAGCCCTTAATTCTCTCAGCCCTTCATCCTCTCAGCCCTTTATTCTCTCAGCCTTTTACCCTCTTAGCCTTTGATTCTCTCAGCCTTTTATCCTCTCAGCCCTTTATCTTCTCAGCCTTTTATCCTCTTAGCCCTTAATCCTCTCAGCCCTTTATTCTCTTAGCCTTTTATCCTCTTAGCCCTTGATTCTCTTAGCCTTTTATGCTTTCAGTGAGCAAATCTGTGCCCGGAGACTTTGCTTAAGCCTTCATATGAACAAGACTTTGATGATTTCACAAATTGTGGCTGAGAAGAACTGTTTGTGGGTGCATCTGCCTTTGTGTTTGTAAATATCCTCATTTTTAAGCTATCAGTCTAGCCAGTTTTTCCAAGAAGTGCTACAGTATGCGATGCAATCAAAGGTGTTGATGTAGTTTAAGTTTCTGTGAGTGTGCTAACCCCAAAACCCTGTTCTTGTGTGACTGTCATGTCCTGATCATTAAGAGAAGGGAGTGACTCGGGTTCATGGATTCACTTGGGGTTGAATTGAGGAGACTTACACCATAGGTCTCACATGAAAGACAAAGTTTACTGAAATCATCACATTCTAAACTCAAAAGGCACAGAAATAACTGAAGTTACTGGATGCCCAGCTCAGAGTAGAGGAGAGAAACAGGGCTATAGGAGAGACCAGAGTTAAGGGGACAGATCACTACTCAGGACTGCAGGCTCTGGCTTCCCACCCCACCTCACTCCTCAGCTTCACACCTCCCTGGAGAAAGTCCTCAGTTTCTCCTGCCGTCTTCTCAGTCAGTTTTAGCTTCATAGTTGGCGAGAGGTGTGGTGGTGGTGGTAGGTGATTGGTCTCTCTTTGCTCCCTCAGTTTCACAGACTTTTGGTGTCTCCAGTAGCCTTTGTGTCACTCGTCCTGACTGCAGGCTGGGGAGGGCTGGTGGTTCCCCTGCACTGGTTGAATCCTTCCTTTCATCCCTACTGCCAGAGTTGTTTTTCTTCACCCTCCAGCAGTGTGGGGCACTTTGTTCTCAGGGTTTCAGACAAAGCACTGGCCAGTCAGTCCTTGAGAGAGATGGCAGCTCCCCATGTTCTCACTGTTGAAGCAGAGTTGTGCAGATAGGTTGGCAGAGCTGTGGGGCTGCCCGCTGCTCAGTGCTCATCTCTGCCTCCAGGTACAGCCTCCTCCATTATGCTGCTCACAAATCATCTTCTCTTTGAGGATGGTTTGAGCCACCTTGCTGTTTTAACCCATGTCTAACAATAACCCAATTTCTGTAGCAGTTGTGCATGAGAAGATGCTCTCAGAGAGAAACTCCCTTATTTTTGGGCTGGCAATGGGGAGAGGAGAAAGGAACCATTGGCAGACAGATGTAGAAGTCTTCTCCACTAAGTCAAGCTAGAGAAGACGTTATGTCTCTAGACTATGGGTTAGTTGTTAGACCTACAGATGACACAATTAAGACAAATTCAAATTAAATGTTGAGCCTGAAGGGCATTTTAACCCTGGGGATAACCACAGTACTATCAGAGATGAATAAATTAACGTATTATTCTACAGCAAGGTGTGTGGCGGGTAGGAGGGGAGTTGTGTGGGTGGAAGTAGGGGAGCATTGGCAATGTAAACCTGCAGAAGTAAAAATAGTTGAATTATTGCAGTTAAATGAGCTGGCTCTGTGTACTGAGGCTTGGACTTTGGGACAGCAACAAATATTTCAGGCAAAAGTGGATTTTAGAGCAAGGACCATCATGCAGCTCCAAGCCTTTGCTTAAATCCCTGGTTCTCTGCAGCCTGTTTATTTTCCCTGTTGTCTTGGACAAATTAATAGAAGAAGCTAACTAGTTCTTCTGAAGGCAATACTTAATATTTATTAATTTTTAGGATACACCTTAAAACCACTACAGATGACTTAGGAGATTTTTTCCAACCCTAGGATGTTTCATTTAATTTCTGGAATATTTTTGTCTACATCATTGTTGACAGCTATTTATAGCTGACAGCTTCTTCCAACTTTGCAACTGCAATCTCACAACTTCATAGCTCATCTTTCCCCAGAAGGAGCATAACTGCAGGACCTTTCAACACTCATTTTGTCAACTCCATGGTTTAAAATAATTGTTTAGGTTTACGGAAGGCAGCAATCAACTCTTCCATAAATTGAATTTTTGCTTAGACTGGTGATGAAGTAGTCCCAGTTTTCTCTACTTTTTCAAGGGTTTCATCTGGTGCTGCTCTGCTGTCCTGTCCTTCGTGTCAGAACATGCAACTTAGTCATGAGCAACACTGCAGCTTGTTTTAAATCAAGCTTATCTATTGCAAATCTGCCTGTGGTGGAATGTGCTTTCACAGCACAACTGATGACCTGGGTGAGGGGATCGACTCTACCCTCAGTAAATTCATGCATGACACTGGGCTGGGGGGGGGGGAAGTGTCAGTCTGCTGGAGGGGAAGAAGATGCTGCAGAGAGATCTGGACAGGCTGGGTCAATGTGCAGAGGCTGACAAGATGCATATCAACAGAGCCAAGGTCAGGGTCCTACACTTCGACCACAATAAGCCCCTGCAGCCACAGACTGGGGGATGAGGGGCTGGAGAGCAGCCTGGCAGAGCAGGACCTGGCAGTACTGAGTGACAACTGATTGAACAGTAGCCAGCAAGGTGCCCACATGGCCCAGAATGCCAGTGACATCCTGGCTTATTAGGAATTGTGTGGCCAGCACAACTAGGGAGGTAATTCTTCCCCTGTGCTAGGCACTGGGGAGGTGTCTCCTTGAGTACTGGGGGCAGTGCTGGACCCCTCACTTCAGGAAAGAGATTGAGGGGCTGGAGCAGGTCCAGAGGACCAACAAGGCTAGGGAAGGGAAAGTCTGATGAGGAGAGGCTGAGGGAGCAGAGGGTGTTTACTCTGGAGAAGGGGACTCCCTCTCTCCAACTCCCTGAAGGGAGGTGATAGGTGGGGACTGGGCTCTTGTCCCAGGCAACTAGCCCCAGGATGAGAGGGCAGAGCCTGAAGCTGCCAGGGGAGGGTTAGGTTGGACGTTAGGAAGCCCTTCCTCCCAGAAAGGGTGATCAGACCTGGGAATGGACTGCCTAGGGCAGAGGTAGAGTCCCCATCCCTGAAGGTGTTAAAGCACAGTCTGGATGTGGCACTTAAGGAGCAGCTTAATATAAGAAGAGAAGAGAACGTAGTTTAAAACTAATCTAATTCAAAGCACGTGAAGCCTTGTTCATAGTTTTGAGAAGGAAACACAGTGAAGTAGACACCACAGATTTGTCTTGAGTCCACTAGCCTTGTTTCAGTCTCTTAATTGATTTGTTAGGAATCTAATCAGGTGCTTATGGTGGGCTTTGTTAGCACGACTTTCCTAACTGAATGCTGCAGCAGAGAGAATCCTGTGAGCACTGCTTGGTTGCCAAGTGGCTTCCACCTCAGAGGCCCCGAGATAGGATTCTGCACGCAGCCGCCTCCTTTGCGATAGCTCTGCTCAGTGTTTTCTGATGAACCCTCTCACACAAAGGATGAACCTCTTCCATTTATTTCCAGTTCCTAATTCAAGTCCCACATATAGCAATATTCTCACTGGAAACCCCTTGCACCCTGCTGTAAAAAATGGGCTCTTTCTCCACTTAATAGATGTCCTGAGGCGGGGACCCAGCATAGGACTGTCATTATTTGAGATCTCTCTGTCTCCCCATCAGCTCCTCCTGGTGAGACTGCTGCCAGCTCTTCCCTTTTCTGACACCGGACAGAACTGCTCTCTGTTCTGTTGGAATTAAAAATTAAAAAAGAAGAATTCTATCATATAAAATGGGCAGAAAAAGACATTTTACTTTACACTGAAAACCTTAAAAAGGAGAGAAGAGGCAGCATGTGTCTTTCTCAAGAATAGCTGGAGTTCCCAGGGAGTAAGCTGTAGTGCAGGGCAGGATGCATTGATGGACGTGGCCCTGGAGCTCATGGTCTTTGTTTGGGTGCCTTGTTGGCCAGAACTGTGCTAGTTAACTGTCTTCAGAAAACCTTTTTTGCCTCCATAGCTCTGAAGGAAGAAGATAATCCTTAAAGAAAGCATCTTTTAAACCATCCTATCTGGGTAGCCTTTGTTTGATCTATTCCCTTTATTTATAGAGAAGCTTTTGCCCTGGGCCTTTGTCCCAGTTCATTTATAGATCCAGCACTAGTCCATCTACAGATCCAGCACTAGTCCATCATTTTTTAGATCACAGCTAAGGATGGAAAAGATCTTTTAATACAATAGCAACCTTTATGTTTTCAGTTTGTGTTTCCCGAACCCTGTCTCCATCAAGCAAGACAGGGCTTTGGTACCCAAAGCACAGGAGTTGTGTCTGGGGTAAGTAGTGTTTGGATGATCCTCTTAATACAAGCCTGGTGTTTGTGTCAGCAGAGCAAGGCTGATGCTAAACCCTGCTGCACTGGGAGAGCTCTTCTGAGAACCAGGAGACCTTCTTGCAATCGCTCACACTTAGACCTTGCATGAACCAAACCTTGTACTGGGAGGGATGTGCTGAAGTGGGTTGAAAAAAGGGCAGCAAGGCTGGTGAAGGGTCTGGAGAACAGAACAATTGAGGGAGGTGGGACAAGAAGAAATGGTCTGAAGTCACACCAGGGGACTTCTGACTTTGTGGCCCTTTTTCTTGTAATCAGAAGGGTTAGGAACAATAAATTGTGATTTGGTTTGGGGTTTAGTTTTCTTTTCCTGATTTTTTTTCCTGGTTTTGCTTTCTAAACTTAGTTTAAACTGGTAGTAGTGTAATTGGACAATGTCTAACCTCAAGTTTTGAAGAAAAATTGACTGGGTTGTCAACACTGAGAATTTGATAGAAACATTGTAATCACAGAATCACAGAACATCAGGGGTTGGAAGGGACTTCGAAAGATCATCCAGTCCAATCCCCCTGACACAGCAGGATCACCTAGACCAAGTCACACAGGAACACATCCAGGTGGGTCTTGAACATCTCCAGTGAAGGAGACTCCACAACCACCCTGGGCAACCTCTTCCAGTGCTCTGACACCCTCACTGTGAAGAAGTTCCTTCTCATATTAATGTGGAACTGCCCATGTCCTAGCTCACCCCCATTGCCCCTTGTCCTGTCACTGGATGCCACTGAACAGAGGCTGGCTCCATCCTCCTGACACCCACCCTTTCATATTTATAAACATTAACGAGGTCACCTGCCTGTCTCCTTTTTTCCAGGCTCAAGAGACCCAGCTCCCTCAGCCTTTCCTCATCAGGGAGATGTTCCAATCCACTCATCATCTTTGTGGCTCTGTGCTGGACTCCCTCAAGCAGTTCTGTGTCCTTCTGGAACTGAAGGGACCGGACCTGGACACAATGGGGTGTTCTTTTAGATAAGACTTGTACTGTACATCCATATAAATTCTAAGTCTGTAATCATAGTTCCTCCTAATTGACTGCTTAGTGAGAGATTACTGCAGTAACTCCTGGGGTTTAATCTGTGCAATAACATAATATTTGCTTTTTCTTCTCTACGAAGATCGTTGACTCCGTGAAGTGGGGCAGAATGTGTTTGCACAGCAGAGAAAAGCAGCCATCGGTGGAGAATCTGTGTCTGAGGAGCCAGCTGTAGTAAACTTAAGGTTCTCAATTTTCCTGGTGAATTATTACTTGAATATTTATGCTCAGAGCTGTACATGCTCATACCTGATGGCGAGCTGCAGGGAAATAGTCCTGACAGGGTTTTCCTTGTGCCCTGTACTGACTGGTTGAAATTTACAGCCGGCCCCGCTGACCATGAATTCTGCCGGGGAGGCGGGGAGGGTTGGACCTCCAGGCAGATTGCTGGCTGAGACATGAAAAGCTGCAAATGGAAGGATGCAGAGGAGCCTTTGGCATTAAAACCCTGGGGAGGTAACACTTCTCCTTACAAAGCTGGTGGTGTGGCTTCTTTTGCAGCCTTGGAGGTGTTCACGGCCAGGCTGGATGGGGACTCTGAGCAACCTGGTCTAGGGAGAGCTGTCCCCTCCTTGATGGCAGGGGGGTTGGAATGAGGTGATGTTTAAAGTCCCTTCCAACCTAAACCATTCTGTGACTTTTCATCCTCCAGAGGAGGGGGAAATGATATTTGTCTTGTGCCAAGACATGTCCAATCCCACTGAAAAGCTGTCTCCCCAAATGCCAAGGATTCATTACTGCTCATGAAAATTTGTCTCTCTAATGGATGTTGGTGGCCTCTGCAAAAGTTGTGGGTAGTTTCCAATTCCAGGTATAAAAATGGCTTTGAAATATCAAAATAGAAGAGTTTCATGATGAATGAATCTAAGAGAGGGATTACTTCACAGAGTCACAGAATGATTGAGGCTGAAAAAGCCCTCTGAGCTCACCCAGTCCAGCCCTGGACCTAACATCAAAACACTGGCCAGACCAGGGCATTAAGGGCCACAGCCAGTCTGACCTTCAACACCTCCAGGGATGGGGACTCCACCACTGCTCTGGCCAGTCCATTCCAGGGTCTGATTGTCCTTTCCATGAGGAAAAGCTTCCTAATATCCTACCTAACCCTCCCCTGGTGCAGCTTCAGGCCCTGCCCTCTCATCCTGGTGCTGTTTGCCTGGGAGAAGAGCTTGACTACCACCTTTGTTCAGGGAGGTGTAGGGATGGAGAAGGTCCCCGAGTCTCCTCTTCTCCAGACTAAACACCCCCAGCTCCCTCAGCCTCTCCTTATTTTGGGATGCAGCATGGGAGTTGTGAGCTTTAAGGGAGGGAGGAAATTCTGAATGAATTCATTGAGGTGGACATGATGCAAGAAGGAGAAGGGGAAAAAACCCCAAAAGGATTGGCAATGAAAGAGGAAAGTCCTAAAAGGGGCCATCAGCAGTTAGGTGCTGTGAAACATGCAGAGGTGTTGTCTGTCCACTGCACCTGAGGATTTTACAGAGAGGTTAGCTGATCTAACTGAGCTGGGGACTAAATGGTCCTTTTTCTGGCAATCCTCAGGTGTGGGTTTTATTCTGTAGGTGGTGTTGGATCACAAGAGCAACAGCCAAGAGCAGTGTTTCAGTTCTGTCTCCCAACTGATTGTATAGGAAAGGTGGTTTAAAAAAATTATAAAGAAAAGAAAGGAGAAGAGGTAGGGAGAGGGAGAGGGAGAG
>VXBP01001614.1:42065-118461 GCA_013400115.1 Rhinopomastus cyanomelas
GAGGAGGGGAGGAGAGGAAAGGAGGGGAGGGGGGAAGAGGGGAGAGGAGGGAAGGGGTGAGAAGGGGTTTCCTGGCAGTTCACACCCTGTAAGAGCTTTATGGCCATCAAGTTCAATGTGCCGTGGAGTGTCGGTGGTACCACAGGTCACCATTATTTTATTACCAGATTGACATGAGGGACAATTTCACGGGGTGGAGGGGTGTTGCTGAAGGGGCTGGTTTTGAGCTGGGAAATGTCTTAACCCGTGTGACTATGTTCTGCCTCATCATTGACTTCCCTTATAACTGACAATTTCCTTCTTGACCCACACGCTCTGTTGGCTGTGGCTGTGTCATGTAGAGTTACTGCAGGTCCAGAAGGTGAACCCAGAAGGAGTGAATACTTAACACACAGATGTCATAGGTCAAGTGCTGTGGAAGCCCAAGGATTGACAATTACCCCGCAGAAGTCCTGCTCTGACAGGTAGGATGAGTTTGTTATGATCTCAGTTCAACCCTTGTTTCTTTTGGAGCCTTCCCAAGCAGTTATGTGAGGTAGTTCTGTGTCTGGTCCTCCACTGCTGAAGCTGTACTTCACAGAAGCTGTCAGGAAGCTGAAATACAATCCCATTCATGATTGACTATTACCTGCTGAAGAGGCACTACTGGTGGTTCTTAATCTCTTCATTCCCATATGGAAAGAGGGCTCTGACAGCCTCCTCTTCATGTCCCTCCAAATACTAGGGAAGCTTCAAGGAGCAACTGTGGTTTCTCATCCCTGTTTGCCCTATTCAAGGGACTTCTCATCCTTGTCTTCCCTATTCAAGTAATTTCTGTTCCTATTTGCCTTCTTTTCTCCCCATCTGGCTGACCTGGTGGGCAACGGGGAAAGGTGCTCAGCTGGGTGGAGGTTTGGCTGTTGCTAAAGGCTAACCCACCACATAGATTACTCTCTGTTTCCTTTAATAATATCTTCCCCTTTTAGCACCTGGGAAAGGGCTGCCAATCTTCTACCAGTTTCTCAATGTGTTTGGAAATCCAGTTTGAAGTCTGAGCAGCTAGGGAAGCTGGTTTTGGAACTTTTCCATAGACTCATAGGGTGGTTGAGGTCAGAAGAGACTTCTGGAGGTCATTTGGTCCAATGTTTCAGCTCAAGCAGGCAGGACTATCTAAAGCTGCCTGCCCAGGATTGTGTTCAGATAGCTTTTGGATACCTCCAAAGTGAGACTCCACAACTCCTCTGGGCAGCCTGCGCCCAGGGCAACCATCACAGGAGAGCTGTTCCCTGATGTTCAGCTGGAACATCCTGTTTTCCAGTTTATGCCTATTGTCACTGGGCACCACTAAGAAGAGCCTGGCTCCATCTCCTGTGACCCCTCCTTTCAGCTGTTTGTACACTGAGGCCATTCCCCTGGAGTTTTCTCTTCTCTAGGATGAACAGTGCCAGCTCTGTCTCTTTTTGTCCTTCTTTAATGTGAAACCATTGCCCCTCATCCTGCCACTCCAGACCTTCAAAAACAGTCCCTCTGCAGCCTTACTGTAGCCCACTTCAAGGATTGGAAAGTGGCTATCAGGTCCCCCCAGAGCTTTCTCTTCTCCAGGCTGAACAACTCCAGCTCCCTCACAGCCTGTCCTCATAGCAGAGGGGCTTCAGTCCCCTGATCATTTTGGTAGCCTCCTCTGGACCCGTTGCATCAGGTCCCTGTCCTTCCTCAGGGCTCCAGATCTGGATGCAGGACTCCAGGTGAGGTCCCACCAGGGCAGAGCAGAGGGGCTGAATCCTCCCTCTCAGTCTGCTGGCTGCACTGCTATTGATGCAGCCCAGGATGCGACTGGCCTTCTGGGCTGCAAGGGCTGCCTGTCTGCTCATGGCCAGCTTCTTGTCCAGCAGCACCCTCCAGTTGTTTTCAGAGAAGTCCAATCAGATGGAACAGACCCTGTTTGCAGTTTGAAATATTTTAGATAAGAAATTGTTTGGTTTTTCAAATACAAAATGATTTTGTTTGTGCAAGCTACCAATAGCATCAAATGTTCACCTGGCAAAGGGTATCTCAGATCTATATTGCAACCTGTCCAGCTGAATCAGGGAGCTGAAATAAGAAACTCAGCTCTTCACTCGATGGGTAGAAATGCAGTCAGGAGAAGTGCAGACCTGAGAAACCCACATCCAGTGAGTTGCACAGAAGTCACCAAGTCTTCTAGAATAAGGTGCTGTGTCCTTCACTGGGGTAGGACAGAGTTAATCCCGACTCTACTTTGCGCTGGGTTGCTCCTACTCTTTGTTTTTTAAAGCAGACTGCTGCTGGAAACGTGCTCCTGCGTGGTTTGCTTTGCAGTGTGAGGACTGGTGCTGTCGCGGCCTTTGGGAAGGGGGCTGGGGAGGACAGCACCGTGCTGGACTGTCCTGTGCTTCAGCAGTCTCCTACCTGCTCTGAGCAGCTGCAGGAAGCTCTGCAAGGAGCTAAACACGGAGGGTTCTTTGTCTGTTCTGGGAGTCACTGCATCCAGCAGGACTTTGAACCGACAGCCCTTTGGCAAAGCAGGTTAAACCTTTCTCAAACTCCGTCAAGCTTTGGTCTCCTCTGTGGTCAGGCTGTTGTTATGTTCTACAGCAAGCTGCACTATCACCTGCTAAGACCAGGTTGGGGTTTTCTTGACACAGCTACAGATGGAACTACCCCATTTGATGAAGAGAGTGCAAAACTTGCTAGGAGGGAAACTTTCCTGAGGCTGGAGCAAAGCCCCCTTTGCCCACAGAGGCTGAACCTGCTGCAGGAGACAACCCAGAATAAGGTGGCAGCTGTAAAGACAAATCAAACCGACAGAGTTGTGTTAGATTTTGTAGAATTTTTTTGAGTAATTTGGAAAGTTGTGAGGCAAATATTTACAGAGCAACCAGTTAATGTGTTGACATCAGCTGAGTGAAGACAATCTCCATAATTATTCATACAATTCTTCTTCAATTACTTTAATCATCATCAATGCGTTGAAGTAGTGAAACGAGGAGGTGTTTAGAGAGAATTAACACATTTGGTAGATAGGATGAAAAACTCTGCAAATAAGGTTGTTTTAAATAGTTTTTCCATCACTGGTACTCCTAGGCCTCTTGAATTCTTTCTGCTAGGACATGTCAAGAGTAATCTAGGAAGCCAGATCTAGCGTCTGAGCAGTGAACGTGCTGCTTGATTCCCACAGTGTTTGCAGTAGCTTTATTCTGCATCATGTCTAACAGATGTTGTGTGAACCCTGGTTCATCTCATTCCAGTTGGAGGACAGCAGAGAAAGACTCTGCTCTCCTGGGGGAGTCTCCTCCTGGTCTGGAATTTCACAAACCTCATCAGTAAATTTGCGTAGCTAAGGCAGCTACTGAACTGTACCAGGTCACTTAATCAAAGACTCCCATTTAGGAAAAGGAATTCTTGCATAGGGGGTTGGAATGCTTGTGGGATGGACATGGGATATAGGGTTGTGAGTGTAAAGTGTGTGCTTGGAGTCGTAGATAGTCACGATTTCAGCTCTTCTTGTTTTCAGAGGAAGTTTACAGATCATAGAATCATAGAATCATCGTGGCTGGAAAAGGACCACTAGGACCATCAAGTCCAGCCCTCAACCCAACAGCCCCCCAACCCCTAGACCATGACCTCAAGTGCTCTAGCTACTCAGTTTTTAAACACCTCCAGGGATGGGGACTCCACCACCTCCCTGGGCAGCCTGTTCCAGTGTCCAACCACTCTCTCAGGGAAGAACCTCTTCCCAAGATCCAAGCTATACATCCCCTGATGCAACTTGAGGTCTTTGTTGATGCCAACAAACGTGCAAACAAATATTCAACTCTATTGTTTGTAGACTGGAGATCCCCACAGTGAGTTAGATGTGTGCAAAAGCACTGTGGTCATCTACAGTGGTGAAGGCAGTCTCAGAGTTCTCTACATGATGCCACTGATTTTTCTGGACTCGTAAGCCAAATGCAGATAGGGTCTATTAAATATACATCCTCTTATTTTTCTTTAGTGCCTGTAGTCTGCATCTCTTGGGCTCTACTTATTACAACCTTGTTTTTTAGCATTTTTCAAATGGGATCACTATTCTCACACCTGGGTTTTATAATTTACTTGCCAAGAGCCTAGCTGTGTCATGTGAGGTAGACAAAGCAGGATGGCTTTAATGTAAAGCAACGATCCTTGAGTTTCTTGCATACTTTACCAGAAAGACTGAGAGCCCTGAGGCTTTTTAGTCTGGAGAGGAGAAAGCTATGAGGGTATTTAATCACTGTCTATCTGGGTGTCAAGAAGAAAGAGACAATCTCTTTTCACTTGCACCCTTTGATAGGATAAGGGACAGTGTGTCAGTAGGAGCACAGGAAGTTCCAGCTCAACCTGAGGAACAACTTTAATGCAAGGATGACAGAGCACTGGAATGGTCTGCCCAAGGGGGTTGTGGAGTCTCCTTCTCTGGAGATTTTCCACACCCATCTAGATGTGTTCCTGTGTGGCCTAGGTTCTATGGTCCGGCTTGAGCCAGTGGGGGTTGGACTTGATGACCCCTGGAGGTCCCTTCCAACCCCTAAGTCTCTGTGTCACTGTGTGTATGAACATGTAACAGCAGAGATCACTTTGTTCTTGCACACAGTGGGCCAGATTACAGAGGGCATTTGTAAAGGTCGGAGTATCTATCAATCAGACTTTGTGGGAGTAGGAAAGGAATAAAACACCAGCAGCTCCCTCTCTCTTGAGTTAAGCCAAATAAAGCTGGATGTTAATGAACCGTGCACTCTGCTCTTAAAACACTAATGCTTTGATTAGCGGAGGCAGCACCGTATTAATATTTAAAGAGTATGTTCTGTGCTGGGAAGCTTCTGCCAAAAAGTATCTTAATGTCCTGCTTCAGATGGAAGTCTAAACAAGGTGCCAAAGGAGGAAATGAAATGGGATTGCCAGTTAAATTTTCCTAGGAGAGAGTGTATAATAAAAGATTGTCTGTAATGCTCCATTACAGTGAAGTCCTACCCGAAGAATTACTAATCAAACCCTAAAACATTTATTAGGCTCAGTTATGCACATCTGAAATGTTCCGTTTTGTGGAGCGCTTCACTTAACCATAGCTTCTAATGGCTGTGTTAACTCCCTGCTCCACTTCCCAAGCCTTACTCCACGGTTAGGGTGGCCAAAATGAAGTCTTCAGTGCTTATTCTAAAAGGCTCCCTTCAGAGGATTGATCCAGAATTTGATGTGGTCACCTCGGTCTACACAAGGGCTGCAGACAGCAACAGCATCGTCAACACACACAGAACCACAGAATGTCAGGGATTGGAAGGGACTTTGAAAGATCATCCAGTCCAATCCTCACACCACAGCAGGATCACCTAGACCAAGTCACACGGGAACATGTCCAGGTGGGTTTGAAATATCTCCGGAGAAGGAGACTCCACAACCCCCTTGGGCAGCCCATTTCAGTGCTCTGTCACTCTCACTGTGAACAAGTTTCTTCTCATATTGATGTGAAACTTCCTCTGTTCCAGCTCACACCCACACTGGATGTCCCCGTGACTGGACAATTTCATAGAACTATATACTGGTCAGGGTTGGAAGGGACCTCCAAAGGTCATCAAGTGCAACACCCCTGCAGGGACCAGGGACATCCTCAACTAGATCACGTTGCTCATAGCATTGTCCAGCCTTGCCTCAACTCCCTGGGCAACCTGTTCCAGTGTTTAACCACCCCCCCCCGCTGAAGAACTTCTTCCTGACATCCAGGGGGGCACAGCTCTGCTTTTGTTTTACTTAGGATAAATAGGAGTGATTTAGTCTACAGAAGAGGAGTCTGAGACTAGACCATATTGCTCTCTACAACTACCTAAAAGCAGGCTGTAGCAAGGCTGGTGTTGGTCTCTTCTCCCAATTTACTAATGATAGGATGATGGGAAATTACCTCAAGTTGTGTCAGGGGAGGTTTAGATTGAATCTCTGGAAGAAGTTCTTTCCTGATGTTGGCTTGGCACTGGAACAGACTGCCCAAGGAGGAGGTGGAGTCCCTATCTCTGGAGGTGTTAAAAAACTGAGTATCTAGAACACTTGAGAACACATGGTCTAGGGGGTTAGAGAGCTGTTGGGGTGAGGGCTAGAGTTTATGGTCCTGGATGTCCTTTCCAGCCACGATAATTCTATGGTAAACAATTTCCTTGATAGTTCTTTCATGGAGATTACGGTGACCTATGCAGTTGGACTGTTCTTTAATGGTTTATAACTTGTAGCCATCTGTCAGTGGCTGGTAAGGCATGACAACTGTCTCCTGTTGTTAGGCATTACAGCTTGCCCTGAAGCACCTTCTTCCTAAGGTACCCTAGTCATGGTGATTTACCCTCTGTTGCATGATGCTTTAATTAGTCGATCATCTGTGCAGATTATGGTTCAGTATTAAAGAAAAACAGTCCAATTCATCATGTTTGTCAAAAGCAAGGGCCCTTTTCCCAGCTTCATCTGCTGTGCATCATTGCTCCAAACATCCAGCTGAAGCTGGGAACTGGAGAAGAGGTTGTGGGAGCTGAAAAATCAGGTTGCTGTGCACAGACACACAGCTCAAAGGGTGCTTCCTTGTGAGAGGTGTCTGTAGTGTTGCCTTTTCATTCACCTCTAGTTTATGGTAATTATACCTCAAGTACCTCTTTCTTACCTGCTTGTGAGGATGGCAATTGCTCCAAACCCAGCAAACTCTAAGAAACAAGTTAGAGTTAGAATGCTAGAAAACACAAGCTCTGCTATGGGAGCTTCTGTAGCCAGGATGTTATTTGTTGTAGGACTAAGGCACGATTCTCAGTCCACTGAGCAGAAGCACACTTTGAATTTAGAGTGAAGGACTTGTCTCTTCCAATTATGGAATCATAGAATCATGAAGGATGGAAGAGACCTCCAAGGTCATCCAGTCCAACCATCACCCCAACCCCACCCTGCCCACTAAACCCTGTTACCCAGGGCCACATCTACTCAGTGTTTGAACCCCTCCAAGGACGGCGGCTCTACCCCTCCCTGGGCAGCCTGTTCTAAGCCCTGACCACTCTACCAGGGAAGACACAGGCTCAGACATGCACAAAGGTGAAATATTTTGTTCCTTGAAATGCTCATGAAAAACAGTCATGGCAGCAGTCAAAGGAAGGAAGGAAAGAAGGTATTTGTCTTTTGCTCAGGCACACAGCTTGAGTCCTGTATGATATAACAGAGGCAATGTTTGGCAGAACAGAAAAATGGCTTCTGATCCACTAAGTCACATCTCAATGCCTTGACAGACACAACGTTTTCCTCCAGGGAGAGTTTCCTCTTCATCCTGGAGAAGCGGAGTGATGTTAGTTGCCTGCTGCTTTTTAGTGGTCAGACAGACAAAAGTGATCACTTTCAATGGGTAAATCTGAGGTGGTGCATTTCTGTCTGTAGTATAAGAGTATTAAAAGAATTATTTATGCCACGACGGGAAGGAAGTTAAGTATGGCATCCAAATTATCTCAGATTATGTATTCAACAAAGAGTGAGAAAAACATTAAGGCAGAACCTTGCCAATCTGATAACAAGGCTGTGGGAGGTGGAAAATAGCAAGAAAGGGTCCAAACTAGCTGAGCTAAGTAGCATTCTAATGAGTTTCTGCTTCATAGCACTAGACCTTTCAAAAAGACCTAGTCAAATAAATAAACCAAGATGTGATCGTGGTTTGATGTTCTTCTAGTCTCATGGAAATGTCCCTAGTTAGATGAGAATTTATTTTGTTCTTAAAAGATTTCATTTTAGGGGAAATACAATGAAATACTAACTGCTTGTTGGCTGTTACACCCTTATTTTACCCCTAATATCTGGGCAGGAGCCAAGAAACCTCATTCTTCTATGTATTTATTTATTTATTAGAGAGATGGGGGTCAGTCTCTTCTCCAAGTTGCCAGGGATAGGACAAGAGGAAAGGGCCTCAAGTTGTGCCAGGGGAGGGTTAGGTTGGACATCAGGAAAAATGTCTTCCCTGACAGAGTGGTTGCGATTGGAACAGGTTGCCCAGGAAGCAGGGGGAGTTGCCACCCCTGAAGGGATTAAAAAAATGAGCAGATGTAACCCTGGGGAACTGGGTTTAGGGTGCAGGGTGGGGTTGAGTTGATGGTTGGACTGGATGATCTTGGAGGTCTCTTCCAGCAGTCTTCATGATTCTACTTTGAAAAGGGAGCAAACTGGGAAGAATATCTTCTGCTGCTACCAGAATGTTTCTGGAACGGCAGAAAAAAACCAACAGGCTGACAGGAACACCCACCAGCTCTGTCCTTGGTGAAAGGAAGTGCTGAATGGTCATGAGTTGATGTAGAATGGAAACATCCTGGCCTGAGCCTTGCTGGGCGTAGGTCTGGCTGATATTTGTACCCTGCAGGTCCAGAGGTGCTCAGAGTCCAGAGGGGTGATCAAGACACGTCCCGAGTGAGAACGTGAGTCTCTTGCTTACCTGTTCTGTCTTAAACTGACTGTTTGTACTCACAGAAGAAAATAGGGGGTGCAGATGATTGCCTTGGTTGCCAGGTCCTCCACTTGGGCCACAGCAACTTCTAGCAGTGCTATAGGCTTGGGATGAGTGGCTGCAGAGCTGCCCAGCAGAGAGGGATCTGGGGGTGTTAACAGATGGCTGGCTGAACAGGAGCCAACAGTGTGCCCAGATGGCCAAGAAGGCCAATGGCATCCTGGCCTGTACCAGTAATAGTGTGGCCAGCAGGAGCAGGGAGGTGACCGTTCCCCTCTACTCAGCTTTGGGGAGGACATACCCTGAGTCCTGTGTCCAATTTTGAGCCCCTCACTACAAGAGGGACATTGAAGGGTTGGAGAGGAGACAGAGGCAGCTATCAAGCTCGTAAAGGCTTTGGAACAGGTGTTGTATGAGGAACAGCTGAGGGGTCTGGGGCTGTTTAGCCTGGAGGAGAGTAGATTGAGGGGAGATCTTCTTGCTGTCTACAGCTACTTGAAAGGAGGTTGCAGAGAGGTGGGGGTTGGTCTGTTCTCCCTAGTGGCCTGTGATAGGGTGAGGGGAAATGGCCTTAATCTGCACCAGGGGAGGTTCAGGTTGGATGTCAGGAGGAATTACTTTCCTGGAAGGGTTGTCAGGCCTTGGAAGAGGCTGCCCTGGGAGGGGTTTGAGTCTCCATCCCTGGAGATGTTTAAGAGAAGGATGGATGTTGTGTTGGGGGAGAGGGTTTATTAGCTGACAGAGCTGGGAAAAGGTTGGACTTGATGATCTTGAAGGTGTCTTCCAGCCCAAACTGTTCCATGATATTATGAAGCTTTCTCTTCTATTTCTCTGAAGTGCTCAGTAAGCCCTTGAGAGCCTTTGCATCTCTGGTAAGTACTGTTATTTGTGTAAGCATTATTATTTGAAGGCTGTTATTATCTGTTGTAAGACATCACTATTTCTATCACTGTAAGTCTGACATATCTTCCAAGGTGTTTCAGGTTGCCTTCTGCAACTAGTTGTTGAGCCAAAGTATAAAAATACTAAGTTTACTAAACCTTAGCCTAGAACCATGGATTGTCTTTCTCTTCCAGCTGTAATATGACAGATCTCTACCTGATGTCTGTTGATTAGACAGATGCCTTTAGATTTCAAGGTCTTCCTTTCAGAAGCATGCAGTGTTTGTCACAGTTCTGCCCAATGACCTTTTGATAAAATTCTATATATTCTTATTGCAGAGAGATGTTAATTTTCAGAATAAGAAAGGATTTTACTCCTGATAAATCACTTCCAAATTACTTTCTTCTTCTCAAAGAGTTTTCAACCTGAATGACTTTTCTTGGCACAAATGAGGCTATGGGAGATAGAAAATGGCTGTAAAATCTGAAGTTCAGTATTTAATTTTATCAGAATAATGGATTTGTATCATTATTTCCTTGGTTTACCTCCCTTCTTTCTTTTTTTCTTCTGTTTATGATGAAATATTCATCTCTGCAAAGCTATAGGTCTGTGTAGGAATAAAATAGGGTCAAGGAATGGAAGACAGTGTTCTGTGCTGCTGTAACACAGGATGACCTGACCCTTGTCTACTGAAATGATGTTAAAAAATCCTCTCTTCTTCAACAACAGGTTTAAAGTGGTTTATTTCTTAATCTCATTATTATTATTATTATTATTCCCCTTTAAAATATCCTGGATTATTTTCACAGCAATGAGTGCTGAGTGTGAACTGCATTCCTTGTATCAACAGCATCTGCATGATGTGAGTCCAGGCTAGTGAAACGGTAGGAATAGCACAGTCAGGGGTCATTAACCCAGCAGGGAAACTGCTTGCCTCATTGGCTATGAGTGGTACTAAATTGGTGAAACACTGAGCCCAGATCACGCCTCATGAGTGGCTGAAGCCACTCATTTCTCAAACACTGCCAGCAGTCATGGAAGAAACTGAAAAAGGAGCATTTGCAGGACCCTTCCAACCCTAATAAACTGTGTAAACTGGCTGTCTGACACAGTTTAATTTATAGAAACAGCAAAAGGCTGTTTGATTCTGTGTCAAGAGAAACCTGTACAGCTCTGGCTTTGGACTCAGTCAGGGTTAACACTGGATTTTGAATTCTCTAATTTCATAGAACCATAGAATGACTCAGGTTGGAAGGAACCTCAGGGATCAGCTAATCCAACCTCTCTGCCGTGAGCAGCGATGCCTCTTTACTAGATGCAATGGCTCAAAGCCTCATCCAACCTGGCCTTGAACATCTCCAGGGAGGGTGCATCCACAACAACTCTGGGTAACCTGTTCTAGAGTCTCGCCACCCTCGCACTTAATTTCTTTGTATGTTCCAGTCTAAACTTACCCCTTGTCCTGTCACAGGATACTCCTGTAAAAAGTCCCTCTCCAGCCTTCCTGTAGTTTCCCTTCAAATATTGGAAGGCCACTATAAGGTCACCCTGAAGCCTTCTCTTCTTGAGGCTGATCAATCCCAGCTCCCTCAACCTGTCCTCGTAGCAGAGGTGCTATAGCCCCCCCAGGTCATCCTTGTGGCCCTTCTCTGGACCCACTTCAATAGATCTCTGTTCCTCTTCATAGAATTGTAGAATCATTAGGGATTGGAAGGATTGGAAAGGTGATCTAGTCCAAACCCCCTGACACCTGGACCAAGTCACACAGGAACATATCCAGGGTTTTAAACTTCTCCGGAGAAGGAGACTCCACAACCCCCCTGGGCAGCCTGTTCCAATGCTCTGTCACCCTCACTGTGAAGGAGTTCCTTCTGATATTTATATGGAACCTCCTATGTTCCAGCTTGCACCCTTTGCCCCTCCTCCTATCACTAGATGACACTGAGAAGAGCCTGGCTCCATCCTCCTGACACCCACCCTTCAAATATTATAGACATTTATGAGGTCACCCCTCAGTCTCCTCTTCTCCAAGATCAAGAGATCCAGCTCCCTCAGCCTTTCCTCATCAGGGAGGTGATCTACTTCCTTCATCATCCTCATTACTCTATGCTGGACACTGTCAGCTCATTTCTGGAAGCATCATCTAGAAATATTGATGAGGGGTACCTGATGATTTGAAAGCAGTGACTGCAACCTCAGGGGGAAATTTGCATCTTCTGGTGCTGCCTGGAGCAGCCATCGATAAATGGATGCAAACCCCTTCAACTGCTGCAGGTATTGGTAACTTCCATCTGCATTGAGAACATCAGCACCGGCTTCTGTGGTTGCGATGAAAACCTCTTGTTATTCAACGAAAGCAGTAAGATCTAATGCTGGAAGTCAGGGGCAGCAGGGCTGTAACTCACACTGTCAGCGCAGCGTTGCTCCGTATTGATCACGTATTGAAGTTTTGGGTGTTTACATGAGAACTGAACATTTTCTTTGAGAGGCACTTCCTTAGCCAAACTGATGTCAGTGCCATTGATATTTGCTAATTCCTCGATTATTTTCTCCCTAATTGGATTCCATTACTCCTAATTATATTGATTTTTACTATTTGGAAGGATTAATCTTCTTTTAAGAAGTGTATGTGGTCATTAGGAGCTGATATTTTCCTCAGTAATAAGCTGTGCTGTGCCAGTCTCAGATGGATGTGCTGCTCAGTCTGTAAAGACTAATTAAAGACCTCATGCCAAGTATTTGCAGTCATTGACGAAGAAATTCACAGATCACTCACTGGAGCATTGGGATGTCTCCCAAAGCTTTGAAGAACAGTAAAACATGTAAGTCCCAGGCTGCTAAGGGAACTTTGTTCCTGTGCCCTCAGCCAGCCTTAACCTCACGGGGCTGTTTATCCGATCTCAAAGCAAAGTCCTAGTCCAGCCCACGATGTCTTTTGAAGCCCTTTGCCCACCCCTAGTTAAAAGTGTCTATAAATTAGCATTACATGAATTCATGTTAAAATTAAGAAATTGAAGTTAAGTGTAATTATTTAACTTGAAGTTAAATAACTTGAGTTAAATTTAGCACTCCATGAGTTTAGGCTGGTTTTCCTACCTGTATAAAGCCCCCAGCAGAACCTCAGCCTTATTGTAGCCTGAGCTGGGTGTTACTGGTTTAACCTCTGCACTGGTCCCAGTGACTGCTGCCTTCCCTCTTCTAGCTTCAGCTCTGGGGGTGGTCCTGCTGGAGAAGGGGGACAGTATTTCCACTCCTACCAAGTGACTGCCTGACAAACCACGAGTTCATCTGTGTGTTGTTGCGGGGCTGGGGACCAGGGGTAGGAAAACAGTCGCAGGACTGATCTGATGGAAGCTCCACCATAAGCATCCTGCTTGACCTGCTGAGGAAAGCAGGTCACTGATGATTTGCCATAAACCCTCCTGCCTCTGCTGCTCCAGGAGCAGGAAGCTGCCAGCCTGCTTTTGCTGGACTGTGCTGGAAGGAGGAACATGCTGCCCAAGGAAAGGGTCTGTGTTGGGACACATCCCACATGTGTCCATCATCAGTTTTAAGGGCATTACACAGGCTTTGATAAAACCAGTTTGGACAGGGGTTGTTGGTGGTGCTGCAACTGGACTAATGCTGACTGCTAAATTTTTATGTGGCTGGCTTGGTAGCAAATTTTTAGATGTTTCCTTTTGCTCTTAACATTTTTTTTGGAGGTTAACAAAGGAGGATAGATAATGGGAAGGCTTCTCGCTGGCATACTGGTCAGGTGAGGCTCTGGGGAAGAGGGGTCAGCTTTGTTCGTCCTACCCATCTCCCGCAAGCCTGGGCTTTGATTGTTTGCTGGACCTTGTCCACAGAGTGTAGTGACATTTTAGACTTCAAACTACCCATGAAAGTGTCCCAGTGGAGATGCAGGGCTGGAAAACTCCCAGGGTTGTCCAGCATAATCCTCTCTTCTGAAGCAGCATAAAGATTGATTCACAGATGAGTATCTTGAAAGAAATAATTTCTACAGCTTTGCGAGGTGGCATTTCACTTCTGTGTGTCCAGTAAAGATTTGTAATCACTCTTGTCAGGCTGTGTTTGCCTTTGGAAGTCAGGAGATTTATACACTAGCCCAGGTTTTCTGGGCTGTGGGCAGCTCCACTGGAGCAGCAGTACATTGACTCCAACACAGAGCAGCTGCCAAATCTTAAACCTCTTGGAAGTGCAGGGACAGATCAGGGTTACAGAGGGTGCACAGTCCACTGCAGTGTCTCTGCTGCCTGAACAGAAGTACGGAATCAGAGAATCACAGAGTTATTGAGGTGGAAAAACCCTCTGAGCTCAAGTCCAGCCCATGACCTAACATCACCACATTGGCCAGACCACGGCATGAACATTTTCAGGGATGGTGACTTTACCCCCTCCCTGGGCAGTCCATTCCAATGTCTGTTCACCCTTTCTATGAGGAAGTGCTTCCTGGTGTCTAACCTGAACTTCCACTTTAAATAACTACTGCCATCAGAACCCCTTTCTGAACAAAAGAGACACAAGATCTCTCCCTTGCAAAAATCTATCTGCCATGGAATGAGTGTTGTTATCCTTGAACCTGGAAAAGCCCTCTGAGCTCATCCAGCCCAGCCCAGGACCTAACATCACCACACTGGCCACACCAGGGCACTAAGGGCCACAGCAAGTCTGGCCTTCAACACCTCCAGGGATGAGGACTCCACCACTGCCCTGGCCAGTCCAGTCCAGGCTCTGATCACCCTTTCCCTGAGGAAGGGCTTTTTAACATCCAACCTAACCCTCCCCTGGCAGCTTCAGGCCCTGCCCTCTCATTCTGGTGCTGGCTGCCTGGGAGAAGAGCCTGATCTGCACCTGATTACAACTTCCCTTCAAGGAGTTGTAGAGAGGGAGTAGGTCTTCCCTGAGTCTTCTCCAGACTAAACACCCCCAGCTCCCTCAGCTTCTCCTCATCAGACCACATACATGTGGTTTAGTTTACCAGCCCAACTTCCTCATCTACAATCTGCTGATCTTCTCTTGCTCTAGCCTGATGGTCCCCACTTGCCCTGCTCCTCTGGGAGTGCTTTGAGTACATAAACCAGGGTCCTACCCATAATTTTAATTTACCCTCTTTTCTTTTCCACATTTTTCTTCCCATTTCCTTTTCTTTCACCCACAGAAACACTGTGTGGTCACCTTTTGTGTCTCATCCCTCTCTAGCTGCTGAGCCTGGAGTGCCCATCTCACACCTGCTGCTCCTGGCAGCTGCTGCATATCCCTGTGAAGTGGGTGATGTAGGACTCCTGATAGTTTGATTTATGGTGTAAGAACAATTGATCTGGGTAGTATTTCTTCAGCCTTGTCAGAACGACGTGTCACGAGGTAGTTTCTGAGTCCTTGCTAAAGCAGGGTGCATTATGTCCGCGGTTCCTGTGATCTGTTATGCCAATTATGTTGGCAGACAAGGACATTAGCTTGATTTGACATCATTGGTGCTTAACACACTCGAGTGAGCTGTCTTTTATCATCTTGCTGTCTTCTGCTGCTTTTCAGTTGATTGTTTAAGAGTTTGTTCCAGAATCTTTCTGGGAATTTAAGTCAATACTCTGGATCCCTTCCCCACGTCCTTTCGTCTCTTCCTTTTTAGAGTTTCGCTTTTCCAGTCCTTTGGGACTTCTCTGGTTGAAACTCAGTTGATTTCAGAAGACGTTCCTGAACCCAAAGGGATATAAATGGTTCGTCCTCCTTCCTTTTCCCTGGTGCCTGTGGGGAAAGTCATAAGACCTTGTGGAATTGAATGCATTAATTTACTAAATATCGAACCTCTTTTTTTGGCTTCCTTCCCTGCTGATCGTTAAATCTAATTCTGTTAAGCCTCAGCAAGCTAATTTTGGGAGACGTGAAGCCCAGAATACAAGCAGATCTTCTGCATCACTTTTTATTGCTCTTTTTTTATAATGGTGTCTTTTTTTTTTCTGGTCCTTTTTAGAGGCAGGGGCTTCTGTTAGTGTTGGTGGACAGGTATTTGTCTCGGAGATGAAGTAGATCCTATCTGGAAGACTGTAGTCTTCATCCTTCCTTCTTCTTACGCACCTAAATCCAAGCAGAGACACAGTCCCTTAGAGATGCATGAGGCTCTTTATTTCAAATGAGGCAAGTTAGGAAGAAGTTCTCTACTGGGAGGGTGCTTGGGCACTGGAACAGGCTGCTCAGGGAGGGGTTGGAGTCACCAGCCCTGGAGGTGTTTAAAAACTGAGTAGCTAGGGCACTTGAGGTCGTGGTCTAGGGGTTAGGGAGCTGTTGGGATGAGAGCTGGACTTGATGATCCTGGTAGTCCTTTCCTGCCATAATCATAGGATCATAGAATCATGATTCTATGATTCCAAGTGTCTAAATATCTAGGGTAACAGAGATGACTACACAAGGACTGGGAGAAGAACTACTGTCTGAAGCTTAGGAGCAGTGCTGTCTATCAGCCATAATGACTGGCTTCACGTCTTTTTCCCCACCAAATTTGCATCTCCCCTGTGGTAAGACTGCCTCCATCTTTGTCCCAGCATCTTTCATAAACCCCAATTCATGTATTTGGAATCTTTCAGTCATTCATTTGAGGCAAGAGTAGGTATGGTTAGGAAAATAGTCTCTCAACATGGGAGCCAAAGTGCTTTGTAGGAGCCAGTGAAGACTGTTTTTATGGGAAGTTGTAATCCTTTAAAAATGTTGTTTTATATTCATGGAGCACCTTCCACCAGGAGATCTCCTACTGTTGTAGAAAAGCTAATTGATTCTGCCATGGTGAATCCTATGAATAGGATGGAAACAACTACAATTTGTATCAGGAGAGTAAGACATAGAGAACAACTGACTTCACAGAACCACAGAAGTCTGGAAAAGCCCTCTGAGCTCATCCAGCCCAGCCCAGGACCTAACATCACTGCATCAGCCAGGCTGTCCTTCAATACCTCCAAGGATGAGGACTGCAGGAGGAAGGGCTTCCTAACATCCAACCTAACTCTCCCCTGGCAGCTTAAGGCCCTGCCCTCTCCTCCTGGCACTGGCTGCCTGGGAGAAGAGCCTGACCCCCCCCCCCATCTGACTACAACCTCCCTTCAGGGAGTTGGAGAGAGGGAGAAGTTCCCTTCTGAGTCTCCTCCAGACTAAACACCTCCAGCTCCCTCAGCCTCTTCTCATCCAACTTTCCCTCTAGTTCCTTCCCAGCCTCATTGCTCCTCTGGACCTGTTCCAGCCCCTCAATCTCTTTCTTGAAGTGGGTGGCACAGCACTGCCCCCAGCACTCGCCGTGAGGCTTCACCTCTAAGGTCGCGCAGAGAGTCTCTGAAGGATCAGGATTAAAAACAGGTTTCTAACTCAGAGTCTTGCTGGCCTTCCCCAATATAAATAACTGCTTGTAGTGAATTTGGCTTCTTTAAATTTGGGTTATTGCTTTGCTCTAGAAACAGTAGAAAAATATTTAAAAGGGAAAAAAAAAGAGAAATCTCTGTAGTAGCCATCTACCACAACTTCCTTTTGTTCTGTTTTCAAGGACTTAGTCTACAGAGAGGCTACAAGATTCCCCTCTTTTAATTAAAATGTTAATATTCCCACTGTTTCATCAGCTTCCAACTAAAGCTGTTTTAATTCTTCCCCCTCCGCTCACTTGGCAAAGAACGTGAAGATGTTATATCAGGACGGGGTTTGCAGGTAAAGCTGTGCTGCTCTACCTGTCAGGTTTTCTGGGCAGAGCGGTATCTGCGCACACAAATGTCACATTATCTCTGCACCACAGCAGAATTCATTCGCTTTGCTCCTTCACTCCTCTGAGCAATCCTTCCCTGTGTTTTGAGCCGAGGGAATTATTCCATGAAGGGCTGTTTAAAATATTTGCGGTGTAACAAAGTGTTTGCCTTCCCCAAACAGCAGCGAGAAGAAAAAGCCCATCCGCTGAGCATGCTCCTTGGCAACATGACACAGAGACCTGGATCACAGAGAAGAGACCTCCAAGATCATCCAGTCCAACCCTCAACCCAACCCCACCCTGCCCACTAGACCCTGTCCCTCAGGACCACATCTACCTGTTTTATGAACCCCTCCAGGGACATCGACTCCACTCCCTCCCTGGGCAGCCTGTTCCAACCCCTGCCTGCTCTGTCAGGAAAGACATTGTTCCTGATGTCTGACCTAACCCTCTCCTGGCACGACTTGAGGCTGTTTCCTCTTGTCCTATTGCTGGTGACTGGGGGAAGAGACTGACCCCCACCTCTCTCCACCCTCCCCTCAGGTAGCTGTAAAGAGCAACCAGGACAGATGTTTCTGTTGGACCAAGTGCCACTGGTCACAGGCAGCTCAGCTGGGTCAAGCGTGGCTTCCTGCTGCTGCGCTCTGCTGCAGGGGCTGGTTGCCCTGCTCGTATCTTTGATGAGCCAGGGAATAACTTCTGTCCTGTGATATAAAAATGGCTCCTAAGAAATAAGGTCTGTGGCCATTTTACCTGGCAGCTTCCAGTTTTAAAAACACCTCATGATATCTGCAGTGTCTTATTTCTTGTTTATTGCACTTCTGGTCAGTTTTGAAGAGATGAGAGAATTTAGTGACTTTTCCTTCACTGGAAAAGAGTAGATTTAGGGTAGACATAAGAAAAAATGTTCTTTATTAGGAGGTTGTTAGATCACTGGCACAGGCTGCCTAGAGAAGTGGTGGAGAGACCGTTCCTGGGGACATTCAAGATCAGACTGGATGGGGCTCTGTTCTAGTAAGAGATGGCCCTGCCTGTAGTAGGGGAGTTGGACTGGATGACCTTGACGCTCCCTTCCAATCCTATGATTCCAGGATTCCCTGGTTTTCTGTCCTTATTCCTCTTTGTTCTGCAAACTTGAGTGCCAAGCCCAGTGCCTTTCTCTTTGAACACTACAGTCTCAACCTGCTGCATGGCCTGGTCTGACATTGTCTCTTTGGGATGAGCCAGTGCCCAAGACTTCTACCATTGCCTGTTGCACCATCATGTTTACTGCTGTTACCTACTTGTAAGAAATGCTCTGTTCTTGTTCTGGAGGGAGCTCTCAAACTCAGATGTGGTGGGTGGCCCAAGTGGTACCTCAGCTAAAGAACAGAGTGCTGAAGGGCGAGTGTCAAGAGGATGGAGTCTGGCTCCTCTTATTGTCATCCAATGATAGGACAAGGGGCAACAGGTGTAAGCGGGCGTACAGGAGGGTCCACATCAATATGAGAAGGAACTTCTTCACAGTGACAGTGATACAGCACTGGAAGGGGCTGCCCAGGGGGACTGTGGAGTCTCCTTTTCTGGTGACATTTAAAACCTGCCTGGACATGTTCCTGTGCGACTTGATCTAGGGGATCCTGCTGTGGCAGGGGGATTGGGCTGGATGTTCTTTCAAGGTCCCTTCCAATCCCTAATACTCTGTGACTGTGTGAATAGAGGGGAATAGAATTCTCAGCAGTTTACAGACCAAGTGCTGCAGCTCCAGGCATTAAGGCACAAAGTAATAGCCCCTTTGGAACGAATTAATAAATGAACAGAACTGCTGATGAGAGGGCAGGGGGTGCCCGACTGCCGTAAACTGTTTTATCAGGACATGCTTCACGCAGATAACAGTTTTCGAAAGCCATCTGAGAAAATGACCTACTTTAAAAAGACAGGATTAAAAAAGCCAAAACCAGGCTTGTGCCTGTTTCTGCTGATTATTCAAGTGGAAATTAAAAGATCTCTCTCTGCTTTCTGAAGAGAAACGAGGAAAATACATCTTTCCTAGCCTGTACTCCATCTGCCAATGAAAGTGACTTTAAAGTCTAAAATTTCAGCTAAGTTACTGTCAGAGCTGCGGTAGCTGTTCCTGTTGCCAAAAGAGGCAGTTACAATGCTGCTATCTGACTTATTCCTATGAATCCATCTGAGATGAAGACAGAACTCTGCATAACCCATCTAGTCTTTATTGGAAATTACATTTATAGACACGCAGTTTTATATAGCAGTTCCTTTTCATCCCTAGTGTGACATATCAGCTGCTCCTTGTCATATCACTCTCCTCCAGGAGTAGATAGAGATGTTCCTCTGCTGCCTTCTGCACTGAGAGCAATGTCAAATCTCTTACCAGAGCCTTTGATAACCCAGAACCAGAACTGAAAGGAATTCTTTCACCCCAAGAAATCACATTGGTATCCCAATTGCTTAAAACACTTCTGCAGAGACAGTTCTGTGTTTGCATGAAGCAGAACTCTGAAACTTTATTCTTCAGCATTTTCTGCAAATTAGTCTACTTTTGAATTTTTAAATGAAAATACAGAAAAAGCTGGCAAGAAATGTTTAAAGGGTTATGAATCACGTAGATAGGGACACCTCTCTTTTCAACTCTGGATTAAAAAACAGTGGAGAGAAAGAGACAAATAAGGCTGGGGGAGAGCTGTTCATAAGGACAGGGAACAACAGGATGAGGAGTCATGGTTTGAAGCTGGAAAAGGGCAGATTGAGACTGAACAGGAGGAAAAAGATCGTGAATTTGAGGGTGGGGGATTCCTGGAACAGGCTGCCCACAGAGGTGGTGGAGGCTCCGTCCCTGAAGCCATTCGCCGTCAGGCTGGCTGGGGCTGTGGGCAATCTGTTCTAGTTTGAGATGGCCCTGACTGTTGTAGAACTATCATTCAGTAGAACTGTGATTTACTGTCTCATATGAGGACTGCAGTCCTGCATTTCACAACAGAGCAAATACAGCTCCATGCTCTGTCCAGCTCCTCCAGCTGTTAATTTGCTAGTGGCAGCAGCTTTGGCACAAACGAGGGCGATACCCGCAGAGTGACAGCAGATCTCCGTGGAACCTTTGCAATGCGCGCTGCGGTTTACCCACAGTCTGATTTGAAAATTAGTGATGCTGAGCATGTGGCAGACAGTAGTGTGTTTCCTGGTGTCCAGCAGGGCCAAAAGAAGGGTCTGGAAGCTGCAAGCCCACCTGGAATATTCACTGGACAGCAAGCCCTCAGGGCAGCTGTGGACTCAGCATTGACTTACAAGGGCAACAGAAAGATGAGACTGGCTGGAACTGCTCCTGTGCAGACAGTCAGAGCAGCTCTGAAGGAAGTTTGAAGTGTGAGCTGCTCAGTTTGGCAGCACAGACCAAACTTCACTCTCTAATTAATTACTGGCCAGTCCTAGCAGCATCCTTTGCCCTATTAAATGAATCACTTTCCTCAAAGTGAGTTTAGTGCTCTTTTTTCAAAGCTCTTTTGGCTTCCTATAGCAATACAGAGCTACTTAACTCTTTATTGCCTTTTTACAATAAAAAATGCCTTCTTACAATGCTCATCACATCCAATCTCTCTACCAAACCATCTGAGAAGTTGATCTGGCATCTCAGAAAAGACTTCCTCTAGGCTTGGAAGTGATTTCTTGGGTGATGCCCCATTTTCAAGGAGACAGCATAATTCTCTGTTGGCTCCTTGAGAAATTAGCTCTCTTGTAGAGGGCTGAAGCAGTCTGGACAGCAGCCTGGCACCCTTCCACTCCCTGTGACTGATGGTCCGCTTCTGAGGCACTGATTCTCTTAGCTTGATGGCTGCAGTCTTGACCTTTTCATGAACTGTTTTCCATCTCCTGGGAGGTGTAGAAAGCTGTTTGAATTTACAGAGCTTTGCCTGGCTGTGCAGTGTTTTCTCAGGCAAACTCAGAGGCTGATCAGGTATGGCAAGAGCCCTATATTTGTCCTTCCAACTGCAGAAGAGATTGTGATTTCTGTATGGAAATGGCTTTGAAGGAATAGAACAGCCTAGAGTCTTCAGGTACTCATTTTTGCTATGCTTATAACAGAAGGTGATAAACAGCCCCTTGTTTAAACCTCAGTGGGATGAGGCTTAACACAGCCAAGTGCCAGGTCCTGCACTTTGGTCGCAACAAACCCCAGCAGTGCCTGGGGAAGAGGGGCTGGAAAGCTGCTCAGTGGAAAAAGACCTGGGGGTGTGGATTGACAGTAGATTGAACAGGAGCCAGCAGGGTGCCCAGGTGCCCAAGAGGATGAATGGCATCCTTGCCCACATCAGCAATAGTGTGGCCAGCAGGAGTAGAGAAGTCATCATCCCCCTGTACTGGGCACTGGTGAGAACACAGCTTGAATGCTGCGTCCTGTTTTGGGCACTGCAGTGTAAGGACATTGAGGTGCTGGAGCAAGAACAGAGAAGGGCAATGACGCTGGTTAAGGGATTGGAGAACATGACTTATGAGCAGAGACAGAGGGAACTGGGGGTGTTTAGCCTGGAGGAGACTCAGGAGAACTACTCCCTCTCTCCAACTCCCTGAAGGGAGGTTGTAGTCAGATGGGGGTCGGGCTCTTCTCCCAGACAGCCAGCACCAGGAGGAGAGGGCAGGGCCTGAAGATGCCAGGGGAGAGTTAGGTTGGATGTTAGGAAGCCTTTCCTTTGGGAAAGGGTGATCAGACCTTGGGATGAACTGCCCAGGGCAGTGGTGGAGCCCCCATCCATGAAGGTGTTTGAAAGACATCCTGGCTGTGGCCCTTAGTGCCCTGGTGTGGCCGATGTGGTGCTGTTAATGGCTGGATTGATCTGGATGAGCTCAGAGGACTTTTCCAGCCTCAATCATTCTGTGTTTCTGTGATCTAGCACAAAGCCTCAAGGAATGTCAGCTAAACACACGCAGTCTCTGCTCCACCTGACCCTTTGGTTTCTACCCAGGCTTGTGTTCTCAGACTATTCCTACATAATTAGATAGAGATAGTAGTTCCTTGTCTGACCCAGACTCTTCATTTAGATCCTCCAGCCATTTTGCATGATTTCTGATACTGTCAGACGTGACACACTTTCAGATTCCCAAAAGCAAATGAGCACTTTTAGATGCCTTGATCTGTCATTTCATTTTTGCCTTATTTTACCTAATTACTTCTTTTTATGCCTGAAAGTCTCCATCTTTACACTTGAACTTACCTGCCAGAGGGTTGTACTAACATCCATTCATTTTCTATCTTTTATAAAAAAGCTCTGTGTAGTGAAGCTGCACTTGGTTTATCTTACAGATGATTTTTTATATCAATATAGATAAATTATATCAATACAGATAAATTTATATCAATATAGATAAAATATAGAATATTTTATATCAATAAAAAACTCAAGGAGCAGTCAAGTATTTAGATTCAGGATAAAATATTTCTTAAGTGGGTCCCAGTTTATCTGTAAATTAAAATCTAGATGAACACTGTGATACTGTGAACATCATCATTTGGATTCATATTTTAAAGCAGAAATGTCAAGAATCTTGTTTATACTAATCGTTCCACCTCATCTAAGAGGTCTAAAGGTTTTCCAGCTGCTGAAGCTGCTCCTGATTGAGGCTGTTGCTTGGGTTTTGGCAAAGCATGAAGAAATGGATTGACTATAGAATCTTGAGGTTTTGTCTGCATGAAGCTGGAGAAAGGTTATGATTAGTGATCCAGACAGGCCCTCTCACCTGTGAATTACAGTGAATGCTGTTTCTGAAAATTATAGAATCATGTTTGGAAAAGACCTTATCAAGATCAAACATCCACCCTACAACCCCTAACCACTAACCTGTCTCCTGAAACCACCTGTCTGCCTGGTTCTTAAGCCCTTCCAGGGATGGTGCCTCCGTGGGCAGCTTGTTCCAAGGTCTCCCCACTCTTGCTGGGAAGAAACTTTTCCTCAGATCCAGTGTGAACCTATTGTGAGTCACCAGGGAGAAGAGGCCAACCCACCTCACTCCAGCCTCCCTTCAGGCAGCTGTAGAGAGCTTTGAGATCTCTCCTCAGCCTCCTGCTCTCCAAGCTGAACAGTCCCAGCTCCCTCAGCCTCTCCTCATCAGACCTGTTCTCCAGACCCCTAACCAGCCCAGTTGCCTTTCTCCGCACCTCAGTGTCCTTCTTGCATTAAGGTGGCCCCAGTATTTGAGGTGCAGCCTCACTAGTGCTGCATACAGGACCTCCTTGGTCCACACTAGAGCTGATGCAGGCCAGGGTATCATCAGCCTTATTGGCCAATGTGGAGAGAAGTTTCCTTTTAGGATTTTGTATGAAGTGCCACTCCCCTTTGGGTCTTCAAACCTCTCTAAATTGCTGGTATTCTGCAGTCAGTGCAAACTCTTGCCATTAAGTTTCTCAACATTCAAAAGTAGACCAATGAATCACGGAATCACTGAATTATTGAGTCTGGAAAAGACCTCTGAGATCATCAAGTCCAGTCTATGACCTCCAACACCTTGTCGTAGTCCTGTAAAAGCCACCATGGCCGTGATAATAGTCAAACCCTTAAATGTCATAGAACTTTTTGAATGTCCACACGCTCTCAGAGAAGCAGCTGATGCTGTTAACCAGCAGCACTGCAGATGTTTATGGTAATTTATAGCACATCAAGAGCAGACAGACCTTGCACTACAAATGTTGATTAGGGCACACAAGCAGTGCCTGAGATGGCTATAAACCCCTGGATATATTGAAAGAATAGTCACCCTTCTATTAATGATCCTTTAGAGAGGTTTTTGCGCTCTTCCATATGTTTTGCTGTAGAAGCTGTCGACTTGATCTATTATATTCAATAAAGAGACCTTGTTTGCATTGACATTCACAGCCTTGGAAATAGATAAATGGAAGCTATCAAAATTAATGGATTGATAATGGTTGTCTTTTTACTTCTGATTTGCCATAGTCGGTGGTTTTAACTAATCTGAAGGCAAGCACACCTCCTTCTCGTAGCAGAACCCCAGTGCACTGCGTGGTGAAACAGGAGTGGGTTGTTGCAAAGGGGCTCAGGAGTCTGCCAGCTCATGCCAGGCTCTCAGCTCCTCTGTATACTGGGGCATCGCTGCCCACTGCAGTAGATTCTCTGACTTCAACTGGTGCTAATACCAGCTGGTCCTCACAAGGGACTAAGGACGTGAAGAGGTCATAAACGTTCAGTTTGCCTGAGGAATAGTGCTGTGAGTAATTCACAATACAGTGCAAACAGATATATAGCACCTGGGGCTACTGGTGGGTGGAAAGATGACCATGAGCAAAGGGCCCTTGTGGCCAAGAAGGCCAATGGCATCCTGGGGTGGATTAGAAGGGGGGTGGTTAGTAGATTGAGAGAGGTTCTCCTCCCCTTCTACTCTGCCCTGCTGAGACCACACCTGGAATATTGGGTACTCCCAGTTCCAGAAGGACTTGAGAGAGTCCACCACAGAGCCAAAAGGATGATGAAGGGAATGGAGCACCTCTCTAATGAGAGAAGGCTGAGGGAGCTGGGTCTTTTGAGCTTGGAAAAAAGGAGACTGAGGGGTGACCTCATTAATGTTTATAAATATGGAAAGGGCGGGTGTCAGGAGGATGGAGCCGGGCTCCGCTCAGGGGTGTCCAGTGATAGAACAAGCGATAATGGTGTAAGCTGGAGAGAGGATAAACACAAAGAAAAGCTTTTTCACAGTGAGGGTGCCAGAGCCCTGTCACAGGCTGCCCTGATAGGAATCTCCTGCTCTGGAGGCTTTCAAACCCACCTGGATATTCCTGTGTGACCTGATCTAGGGAATCCTGCTCTGGCATTAGAGAAGAGCAGATTGAAATGGGCTGTTAGAAAGAAGTTCTTTAGCAGAAGGAGGGGTTGAACACCGGAACAGGTTGCCCAGGGAGGGAGTTGAGGCCCCATCCCTGGAGATCTTCAAGGGGAGGCTGAACAAAGCTCTGGGCAACCTGATCTAGTTGAGGATCTCTGCAGGAGGGTTAGATTAGATGACCTTTGGAGGTCTCTTCCAACCTGGTTGATTCTATGATTCTATGACTCAGGGGTTGATGCCAGGTTTATGGTGGTGTCAAGAAGAACAAAACCTGCCCTAAGTTCTTTATCTATTAGAGTAAAGCAATTTACCTGTCCTCACAGTGATTTCAGTTGTAATCTTTCTTTTTCACTTGTCTATGTCTATATTGATCCCGTATCAAGAAGGATTTTCCACTACCCAGGAACTCACACTGTCAGTTATGAGTGTCTCCAAGAATACTCTGCTGAGGAGCAATCCCCAAAGCAGTGTAGTTCAGAGCACAGCAGCACAAGTCACACTCTCTGCTGACTAGAGCAAATATTGCTGTTCCCCTGGCTGAGTGGGTTCTAAATATTGCAGGCATGTACCTGCATCTGTCATGAGGGAATTGATCCTCGAATGATTATATCCGAGCTGACAGCCTTCCACCACCTCCAGCTGTCACCACAGTCGATTCTCCTCCAGCCTTTCCACCTGTCCAGAATCCCTTAGGTGATGGGGGATGCATTTTTCTGGGTTGCCTCCATCTCTGGAGCCACAGATCACACCGTGGTTGCTATAAAGCTGAAGTATTCTCTGTCAAGAGGAACTCATTGGTGACAGGCATCTGGGACATGGAAAGCAACGACTGAGATGTCTGTTAAAATGGTGGTAGACAGCAACAATATCTTCTAGACCTTGGAAATCCAATAATTGCAATCATTAGGATTCTGTTAGCCATGACATCCCATTGATAACTTGGATGACTAAAGGGTTTTTCTAGAGGCTCTTCAGACAAAAAGGTGATTTTAGCAGCCTTACTTCAGTCCTCTTATCTTTATAATCTACTTCATACTCTCTTCTTGCCTTCAGTCTTCACAGTCCTCTCAGTACTTTTCCTCAGTAAATAAGAATCCACAGCAAAGTCTTTATCATTTTCATCACTTAATTCTTTGAAATGGAGGATGGGGCAGTTTAATCCTTTTTTCCACCAAATGGCTGAGACAGTTCTCTATGTTTCCTTATCCTTCTTGCATCTACATAATCAGTGCCACTCTCAAGCAGATGTGGCAGTTAGGGCAGTGGCAGAGGTAGAACCAGCAGTTCTCTTCTACACATCACAGAGAAGCAGTGGTTCCAGACAAAGGGGACCCTTCCAGTCCCTGAAGGGGGATACAAGGGAGTCTATTTACGAAGGCCTGGAGTGATAGGACGAGGAGCAATGGTTTCACAGTAGAGATGAGATTGAAATGGGCTGTTAGGAAGAAGTTCTTTAGCAGGAGGAGGGGTTGAACACTGGAACAGGTTGCCCAGGGAGGTGGTTGAGGCCCCATCCCTGGAGATCTTCAAGACACAAGTGCACAAGACACTCCCACAGCACCTTCCAAGAGAAGGAAGTAACATTTCCTCATACAGACTGCTTCCTGTGGCTTATCCAGAGATCAGCACAGCCTTGAGCTGTAGCCTGAGGAGCAGAGGTGCCTTCAGTACACAATGTCTCCATCTGCTGATTGCTAACAGAGATTTTCCATCTTCTCCGAAAGCGATGGAGAGCACACGGCTGGTGTTGTGACAGATGGATGGCAGCTTCCAAGTGGGAACCAGACCTTTTGTTAAATCTTGCCTCAAAGCAGTACTGCCTAGCAACTACGGGAAATGGGGGCTTGCCAAAGCACCAGAGAACATTCAACCTGGGCTAGCGTGGGGGTGGGGGTTGTTGTTTCGTTGCAGTTCTCTTTGATTTTAAAAAGAAGCTGGTGCAGATTAATCCTGTGTAAAACAATATTAGATGATTTGTGTTTTACTGTCATAGACAGGACACAGATCATTAAGGACTGGAAGGGACCTCCAGGGGTCAAGCCCAACCTCCCTGCTCGAGTAGGACCATAGAACCCAGGACAGGTGACACAGGGTTGCATCCAGACAAGTCTGGAAAGTGTCCAGAGAAGGAGACTCTACAGCCTCCCTGAGAAGCCCGTTCCAGTGTCATCCTCACAGTAAAGAAGTTGTTCCTCATGTTCAGGTAGAAGTTCCTGTGTTCCAGCTTGCCTCCATTACCCCTTGTCCTATCACAGGGTGCAAGTGAAAAGAGATTGTCTCTTTCTTCTGAACACCCAGCGCTCACGGATTTATAGACCGTGATTTAATCCCCTCACATCTTCTCCTCTCCAGACTGAAGTGCCCCAGTTCTCTCAGTCTTTTCTCATAAGGCAAATGCCACAGTCCCCTAATCATCCTTGTGGCCCTCTGTTGGACTCCCTCAAACAGATCTCTGTCCCTCTTGGACTGGGAAGCCCAAGATATGTATAGTCCAGATATGGTCTCACTAGGGCAGAGTAGAGGGGGAGCAGCAGATGATAGAATGCAGATGATGTTCTTACAGGAGGGGCATCAGGACAGCATTTCCCAGAGAAGAGCACTGTTTCACTGACTGTGAGGATATCCAGACCCAGTAGTAAATGAAATGGAAAAAGATGCCTATTTGTGTCTTTTGCTACAGCTTTGTCCTCAGTCTTCCTGGTGAGGAGTCATTAGCATCATGTATACACCAACATCAAGGTGCATCAGCATGGGGCGCTGCTATTCTTCCTCTCTTCCCTTCTAGCAGCACTTGACTTCCTTTCCCTTCTTCTTTCCAAGAGGCACTGCACAGTATGAGCTGAAGTTCAATAATGACTGTTCCAGAGTCTACCTTCCCGTAAGATTCTGGCTTAAATGACATCGCACTGGCAAGAGTCCAGCCAGCAAATAGCTCTGTCAGCAGATAACTCTGTTAGCAAATAACTCTGTTAGCATTTTTATGCCAGCAGCACCAAACTCCTTTACACAGACTCGGATGTGAAATCGTGGATGTCTTGAACTGCTGCTGAGTGTGATGTATGGCTCCTCAGCTCCATTTCCTGCGTGCACTCCTTCACTAGGTGGAGATGTTCAGACCATATTTTGTTTAGTGTTGACTTGCCAGGAAAAATATCTTTCTCTGTAAAAGAGATAGAGAAACTGGATGTATTCTTATATGATCACTGATGTGTAGTTAGACTGCTGAAAGCAGAGCCATTTGCCAGCAACAAGCATTTGTTCTCTCTCTATACATCTAGGGAATATGTGTTTTACAGTAGATCAGATAAACCTGAGGCTGAGCTCAGCTGCCTCAGTTTACTCCAGTGCAAGCTGCAACAGTGCTAGTCAGCTGAGCCCTCAAAGACCTGACCCTTTCACAGAATCACAGAATGATTGAGGCTGCAAAAGCCCTCTGAGCTCATCCAGCCCAGCCCAGGACCTAACATCACCACACTGGCCACACCAGGGCACTAAGGGCCACAGGCAGGCTGTCCTTCAACACCTCCAGGGATGGGGACTTCACCACTGCCCTGGCCAGTCTGTTCCAGTGTCTGATCACCCTTTCCATGAGAAAGGGCTTCCTAACATCCAGCCTAACCCTCCCCTGGCATCTTCAGGCCCTGCCCTCTTGTTCTGGCACTGGTTGCCTGGGAGAAGACCCTGACCTGCACCTGACTACCCCCTCACTTCAGGGAGTTGTAGAGAGGGAGAAGGTCCCCTCTGAGTCTCCTCTTCTCCAGACTAAACACCCCCAGCTCCCTCAGCCTCTCCCCATCAGACTTTCCCTCCAGTCCCTTCCCCAGCCTCATTGTTCCTCTGGACCTGTTCCGGCCCCTCAATCTCTTTCTTGAAGTGGGGGTTGCAGAACAGCCCCCAGTACTGGATGGGAGGCCTCTCCAGTGCCTGGTACAGGAGGAGAATTCCTGCTGGCCACCGTATTCCCGCTCCAGGCCAGAATGCCATTGGCCTTCCAGGCCACCTGGGCACTCTGCTGGCTCCTGTTCAGCCCATCGTCATCCAGTACTGCCAGGTCACTCAGATTCCTCTCTGCCAGGCTGCTGTCCACCAGTCTGTAGTGCTAGAGGCCAGGTGAGGTGGCACAGGGCACATCGAGGGACACCAACCTGCTCTGGCAGGTGAACGCAGAGCCCTCCCTTCTAGCATAATGCAGAGAGTGCTGTCTCAGTTTGTGTTTGTATATAACACACCACCAAACATCTCATTAGTGCTCCATCAACACCTAAGTCAATCCATACAAGTTTCAGCTCTCCTTCTGGGCTCTCTGATTTGCACCATTCCAGAGGCACTCAGCAGCAAACTTTAAGTACTTGCAGCATCTTGCTTGTGGAAAGCAAATTCTGCTTCAGTATGAAGCAGTAGGTAAATCCACTGGGGTCCAGCATATTTCTAAATATGCAATATATAGCTATGAAAAGAAAGATGTCTCGTCCTGCCTGGGCATGCCACCACAAGCTCTGAACAGAAAAGCACTGAAGGCTCCTTCTCTCAGGCTGGAAGCACATCTGTGACTGCTGTGAGGCACATGAACAGCCAGGCTAATGCTAAACCTGAATCAACTGGGTTATTAATAACAGCACAACTGGGTCAGTGCTGTATCGAGCGTAGGCTGATTTATCATGAGTTTGCAGCCTGTCCTAAGCTTTCTTCAGCTGTATCCAGACCACTGCTGAACAGGAGCTGGGTGATGCGAAGCTTATGCAAAGAAACTCCACGCTACAGCCAAGGTGCTCTATGTATTCTGTTTAGATCCATCAAAGAAGATGCTAAAACGTCTATCACCTGGATTCCAGGGCTGAAGCTTCTTGATTTGGTCTCACAAATTAGAAATCTTGTAAAATTGACTCTGCTTGATTGCTGCCTGCCATACTGGGTACTACTTTGAAAATCTGCTGTCTCTCTGTCTTTGTCTAAAGGGAAGGTAAACACCTGTTGGATTAGAGGCTAAGACAAAACAGGAGAGAGGGTTTTAGTGCACGGTCTCAGAGGTTGTACAGCAGCCTTGCAGCAGCACCTTTCTGCATCAGCCTCTTGATAAAGGGCTAGTCATAGAATCATAGAAGAGCTTTGGCTGGAAGACACCCTTAAGTTCATCAAGTTTAATCCTTTCATAGCCCTATCAGCACCACTATCAGCACGCTGACCCAAACACAACATCTGCCCTTCTCTTCAACACCTCCAGATTGGGGACCCAATCCTCTCCCTGGGCAGGCTGTTCCCAGTACCTGACAATTCTTTCAGGAAAGAAATTCCTCCTGACAGCCAACCTGAACCTCCCCTGGCGCAGCTTAAGGCCATTTCCCCTCATCCTATCACTGGCCACTAGGGAGGACAGACCAATCCCCCCAAGAGCCTTCTTTCAAGTAATTGTAGAGAGCAATAACTCTCTTCCCCCCTCAACCTCCTCTTCCCTAGGCTAGTTCTGATGTGCTGCAATATTGAGTAGCACCCAAACTAACTTCTAGGCATCTAAACCAGTTAATGGGTGTGTCACCAGGTTGGTAGCTAATGGTTTTTCTATTTGTTCTGAGACTCTGCACAAAATGTTCACACAAAGTAGTCAAAGCCAGGCCTCTTCATGGCTTATATGTTTTGTTAGGATTTATGAACTAAAGCACTCTCCTCAAGGTTAGCCCAAAGTACTTTTCTCTCAGCAGATAACTACCAGTGCTCTGGGCTAGGGTCTCCCTGCTGAGCCTCTGTTCTAGTCCTTTTCCTTCCTGAGCAGACTGGTGGTCATGTTTTTCTCTCTCTAAGACCTCTCCAGACAGCAGGCTGCATCACATTCAGTTCTGTACATTAGCTTTGAAAACTTATTCACTAGAAATACAGCACCTGAAGATTTGAGATGGACTCTCTCTTAACCTCACCCTACCTGTGGTTAAGCTGTGGGTGAGAGAGGAGAGATTTTGGAGATCTGGTTTTGGTTGTCTAACTGTATTATCCACACACATCATGCTCTGCTCTTGATTTATGATGTGAGAAACACATTTTGCTTTGGTCTAAAATACTTCAGAATGTTTTAGCTTCAAAGTCTTTCTTATGATCATACAGCAAAGTGGCCCCGTGCACAAGATTCTGAAGAAACATTTATCTCTCGGTGCATTGAAACTTCTCTTGTTTTCCAGTAGTTGTCTTTCTGTATAAGACAAAAATAGAATTGTAATAGGATTTGGAGAAGCCTGATTTATATGGTCCATTGTCACAAAAGATAGCTGAGGAAAAGCAGGATGGTCATCCAAATCTACTGGAATGCTTTCCAGATTCACAGGATGTTACAGGTTGGAAGGGACCTGGAAAGATTATCTAAGTCCAACACCCCTGCTGGAGCAGGGTAAGCCTACAGTACTGGCTCAAGATGTCCTACATGGGGCTACATGATTGAGACTGGAAAAGCCTTCTGAGCTCATCCAGCCCAGCCCAGGACCTAACATCAGCCAGACCAGGGCACTAAGGGCCACAGCCAGTCTGTCCTTCAACACCTCCAGGGATGGGGACCCCACCATTGCCCTGAGCAGGCCATTCCAGTGTCTGATCACTCTTTCCTTGTGGAAGAGCTTCCTAACATCCAACCTAACCCTCCCCTGTTGCAGCTTCAGGATCTGCCCTCTCATCCTTTAGAGACTCTTTAGAACAACTTACTCTTGTGTCTCTAAGTGCATATTTGAGATAGGGGTTTCCAGGCTTTATAAATATGCAAATCTCAGATAAATACAGAATAAAATGCACTAGGAAACTGATATGTAGACAAAGGTTTATTTACACCATACAACATTTTAAATATTTTATACACAGCTGCAGCAGCGAAAGCTACTTTGAGCTTTCCAGAGAAAACTGCAATAATAAAGATGTGAAATATATTATTCATATAAAAGTGAGATTATTACTTTATTGCATTTAAAGCAATGAAGAAATGTAGCTCAACAGACATTCATTTAATGACAAAAACTTGGCTCTTTTTTTTTGTCCATTTTTTTAATAATATAAAGTAAAAAGTGTAGTAATGGCCAAACAGACTGTTATAAACTTTAAAAACTGCATAAATATGTACATTGTGCTTCATGGTGAAGTTTTTTGAAAACTAAACCAAATGAAGCTGTTACAACATGAACCGTTGCTTGAGGTTTTATCTATAAAGATTACCTTACAAATCCATTCCACGGGTACTTACAACACACGATGGTAAGAATTGTACACCTGGTTCTCCGCCAGCCACGCTAGCAGGACTATACTGTACGGACAAAAATAACCCCCCCACTGGCGTTTGGCACGGGAAGAGCCTGGCATCAAGTAGTCACAACGTCCAGAGCGGCTCGTCAGGATGGCCCAAGTCTCTGTGGCGCCAGCGCGAGGAATTCAACGTCTTCTGCTTTGTGTTTCATTCTGTTCGTTTCCACTTGCGTTACACTTCCGTTTGAAAGTCCCCTTCCTGCACATCTAAAGGCAAGTTCAGACACTTTTCCCACTCTGCTGGTCTGAGTTCTAAAGCATCTTTTGCCTCTGTGTCCAAAACGTTTATCGTTGTGTAGTGTTGGTAGTCGCCCGTGGTTTTGAAACTGTCCCACGGAGCCTTGCTAGGTGCTGAGTTCTCCTGAAGACCAAAGACAGAAGAATTAGAACCCAGGGTGCAGTTATGTGACTTCCACACATGAAGCTGATGGCTAACATGCTCTCATGAGACACAGAAGCTGGAGAGGGAATATAGCTTTGCAGGGAGCCAGGCTGGCAGGCGTTTAGCACCACTGCAACTCTCTTCATGTGAACAGCCAACTCCTTGGCAGGCTCCTCACCTGAGCTGCCAGCTGAGCCCTTTGTTTCACAAGAACCCATGGACATGAGGAATGGCCGAGTGATCCAGTATCAACAGCCACCTTGCTAACAGCGTTTGCGTGGAAAAGAGGGAGAAGGTAATTGAGAAGAGCTGGCTGCCTGACTTGTGGAGCGGTTTGGAACAGGTTGCCAGCTGAGTTTGAACCTGGGGCAGGTGCAGGTCACAACTGCAGAAAGCTAGTCCTTGGAAGCACTGTGACAGCCACCTTGCTCCACAGCAGGCTCACGCCTATGGGGATTTACAGGCTGGATGCTGGGCACTTCATACTCAATGAATTGGTTTTGGATGCTAAGTTTTATTGGGTAGAGGACAATGTGGACTAACTGGATAGTGATGGCTGCTGTACCATGTTGGATGCGACTCTGTGGCTAAAACCTAACATTTTTGCCCCTTTTGAGATGCCTTTGGGTTTTTGCCTGATGTCTATGTGTCTTCTGTGAGAGGTGTGGGTCTCCTTTGTGTCCTGTGTTCTCACTGCCCGTACCAAGCTGTACACTGAGACACCCGTGGCTGTCTGAAACAGCCTGAGATGTCTGTATGTAGGCACCTGGATCACTCTCTGACTTACAAAAACAGACCATTCCTCTATGCAGACCTCTCAAAAACACAGAGCTGATGCAAACAGACTAAACACAACCCTTCCGCTGAGATTCCCTTTGAGATTTTGGATTGAGTCAAGCTTTGCGCGGAGAGCAAATCTCAAACAGGGAGGCAAATGCAAACTGTGTAAGTCAGCAGATCTCAGAAGGGGACGGGACTGGGTGCAAATAACACAAATCACAGCTAAAGGCTCGTCAAAGAATCGGGGCCAAATTCCTGCTGGATTGATGTAAATGATGTAAATCCAGTGGCCTCACATCTGCTTAATACCTCTTCTTCATGTCTGAGGGCAGCTCTTCTGAAAAAGTTATAGAATACAATGATTCTAGCTCGGTTCCTCTTAACAGACAGTTTTCACATCACAAAATTAGATACGAAATGATTATGAACCATGATATTACTGCTACTAAGTACATCACCCTAGAGGGGCTGCTTTAATTAGGCAGAATCAAGCCTTTTTGGCAGCACCAGCTATTTCCTCGCTCTCGTGATCAGGTTGGAGGCAGGGCGTCACGTACGTGCGTGTGGGGTACACACTTGAATGGTGATGATGGCAGAGTCAACGCTGGACGATTTAGCTTTTGCATTTCTCGCAGTAAATATTTATAAAGCTGTTCTGGAAAAGACACAGAGAGCTTTCCAAAGAGCTGGTGTGTTTTCCAGGCTGTTTCACACACAGGTGAATCTAGCTGCATTCATTTCCAGCAACTAATTGAATATCTGCTTGTCTAGCTAGTGGAAAATAACCTACTGGCCAAATTGAGCTCTGCTTTCTCTGTATAGAAGGTCCTTTAGACTTGATGGGCACCTATACATTTGAAATGTGTTCTGTCCTGCTCGGCTACTTCTCTACAATGATGTCAGTGAGTTAGTTCTGGTCCACTTGTACAAAACCTTTTGGTCAGACTACTGAAAAGATCCTTCTTCTGGTACTTTCTGTGATTAACTCAAGGTATTGACTACAGACTGAATGGAAAGAAACTCCTGCTTCACTGTTGTTGTAGTTTAGGATCCGTATTTTCGACATCTAACAGGGGAAACTTACCATACTGCCTGATTTTGGGACATCCCGAAATCTGTCCAGCGTCTGAAATTTCTGATTTAACTCTTGAAACAATTCCATATGTCTCTTTCTTGTATGCATGACCTTCTGCAAAATGGAACATAATTGCTTATATTTATGATCAAATCTGGCCTTTTTTAAAGAGAAATATTATTTTCCCCTACTAAATAAAGTAAATTGAATTTGGCAGGGCCATTTTTTCCCTATTGGCTCTACCAATGGAAGAGAATTGCACTGAGCTCCCTCTCTACTCTGTTTAACACTCTTCCTATAGACAAGAAATTGGTTTCACCCCATGTTCCTTGAGCTGCTGAAATTAAGGGAAAGTGATGGCAGCTTCTCAGAAGGAAACTTGTCATCAGGAATATTTGTTACAATTTCTGTTTCCAGCATGAATAGAATCATCATGGCTGGAAAGGACCTCCAGGATCATCAGGTCTAGCTCTCATCCCAACAGCTCCCTAACCCCTAGACCATGGCCTCAAGTGCTCTAGCTAATCGATTTGTAAACACCTCCAGGGAGGGGGACTCCACCACCTCCCTGAGCAGCCTGTTCCAGTGCCCAACCACTCTCTCAGGAAAGAGCTTCTTCCTAAGATCCAATCTAAACCTCCCCTGACACAAGTTGAGGCCATTTCCTCTCATCACAGTATTTGAATATCCATAGGACTGAACAGCATTTTGTAATGGTCTGTATTGGAAAAATTTTTATGGGAACACTGATTTCAGAAACCTTAGCTGAAAATGGAAAAGCCTCAAAGGTGAAGTCTTTTTGATTAGACACCTTCTTGCCATGTAGAATATCATAAAATGAAGTAGAAAGCACATTCCTGGGCAGAAGAGTTTGCACAAGTTTTCAATTTTCCTTGCTTTCTCATGTCATGGACTGGGCAATTGGAAACCTCCTCCCTCTAGCCCACGCACAGGGGACTCCTCTACAGAATGGAAGCACTCGTGTGCAAGAGCTGGGGACTCCATACAACCCACAGTGTTGTAGGAGACCCTCAGCCATGCGTCTGCCTGTTTCCAAGGTTAGCCTGTCAAGCATTTGCTTGGCTTCCAAACAATTCCTGTCAGGCATGGATTCAGAGCAGTCTCTGGAGCAAAGCTGAAGGCTCCATCGCTCTCACGGTCCTGTGGTCTGTGCGGACAGGGGACAGAAGGGGCTGAGGATGCTTCACTGCAGTCCAAGAGCAGATAGGCTCTGCTTGGCTTATCTTGAGTGTAACTGCCTGAGCTTGGGTTACAGCCACTATGCACATCCACTGCCTGAGAAGCCTGACTGTCCCTGGTGCACGGGACAAACACTGCAAACAAACACGTGCAGTGCCTGAGTGTGACCCCTCCTAGCAATTACTGCTTCTGTCAGACCCAGGTTAATAACCTCCAAACAATTGTTTGCACCTTGGTGAGGAACTCCTTGCAAAAGGTAATTGCACTAGAGACAGCTGATCTAAACTGATGAGAGTTGTCTCACCGAGATGCCTTCCTAGGGATTCTTCACTGCTGCTGCTGTTACGGCAGAAAGGGTTATAGAGCAAATTTCCTACACACAGACTCTTAAAAAGAAAGATCCTGCCTTAAAATTATTACTGGCTGAAACCAGGAGACGTGCTGAAAGGAATAAAATCTGTTTGCTGGGTTAGAACAGTGGCTTTCAAAGCAGAAAACAGCACATGACTCTGAAACAAGTCTCTGGAACAAGTCTCTCCACTTGGAAAGTCTTTAATAGAAGGCTAGGAATACAGGGATTGCTACCTCCTGATATTTTCCTGAAGAGTGTACCCAAGGGTTTGTTGAATAGCAAATATGAATAATGCAAATGTCTTACTCGGTTCGTTACTTTATTCCTGAGGAGAAGCAGGTGGGAGGAGAAATTAAACACTTGCAGTGGGAAGTCTGCTAAAAAAAAAAAGGCTTTACATTTTATTCTCCGTAGCAGAATGACTGGTGTGCACATGTACATCTGCATCCTTTGGTTGCTTTGTGCTTTCCTGGCTTCCATTCCATAATCCCTACCCACAGGCACCCTCCCCTCCCCACTGCTCGTTATGTTATCGACTGAAGGTGCAGTAACTTACATTTCCAACTTGAATTCCTCGCTAGAACGGAATATCTTATCTCTTTTCTAGCAAGTAAGCTCTGTTGGGCAAGTCCTTTTCTTCTACGAGAAAATAGCACACAAAGTCTTTGTAGGGTTTCTTCACTGAGTGGGCAATGTGGACAACACTGCTTGATCCATCTTGGAAATGCATCATTTTCTCAGTACAGAGCTGCAGTTCCTGGACTATAAAAACTACAATGAGTGTATCAGGACCTGAACCAGCTGGAAAAGGAGCTTCTCATGCTGCTTTTTGAAAGCCTCCTTCTTTGGGAGCAGTTGGGGGTTGGTCTATCAATGTAGCATGCCCTCCAGAAACACCTGATTTAGCCACCAGCCCACAGACTCTTGTGGTCTTTCCTGTAGGTTCCATAACTCTTGTGCCTCACACCCTAAAGGGGGTCCAACTGAACTGACAACCTTTTGCACATTTCCACCCCCACTCACGAGCTGGTATCAAGCATGTGTTTTAAAAGGACTAAGCCTTGCTCTGATGAGCATCTACTCTCAGAAGATTCACATCTACTCTCAGATTCAGATCTACTCTCAGAAGGCTCAGATCTACTTGCAGAAGTCTCAGATCTACTCTCAGGAGATTCAGATCTACTCTCACAAGATTCATACCTTCAAGGCAAGAAAGACTCTGTACCCAGCTACCTTTTTGACTTAGGACAGGGTTTTAGCTGAACTCCAGCTCAAGCACAAATACTGTAATAAATCTGTTGTCAGTTTTATGAATAACAGTCACAATGATGATTTGCCTTGGAGATTTTCTATGTTGTGACAGGTAAAAATGCTCTCTCTCTCCAGTAATGCATGAAACCCACATGTGACAAGAACAGATGGGGGAATGCCTTCCCAGCCCTATAACAGAAACACGCTGGGCTGTCAAGATGTTGCAGCTAGGATCGGTTGCCAAAATTAGGATGGGGAAAGGATTTTTCCCTGTGAGGGTATTTTTTTTCACCTTTGTTTTTGAGAGGTCTCTTCAGGTTGAAAGAACGCGTGAAAATCTTTGTGTGAGTATGTAAAGTTGTTCTAGTGAATAGCTGCTGCAGATGAAACAGCTCTGCAGCTCCAGCAGGTACTGATCAGTTTAGTATGTTGCTGGAGGAGAGAAAAGAAGACGTCGTGGTATTCGCGTGTGTTCTGTATATCCTTTCTCTCCCCTGGAGGGGTGGAGCACAAAAAAGAGGCTGAGATGACCTGAATCCCAGAGAGCAGAGCAATAGGACACTCTTCTCAATCATCTGGCTTGTTATTACCAGAGCAGTTCCATTGAAAGCCTTGTAGAAAGGAGAGATTGGGGTGGATAACTAGGGAAATTTTGACTCCAAGCATGCACCTCAATAACACTGTCTATTTTTGCAAGGGTCGGTGCCCACTTGTTATGGAGCCCTCTTGGGAATTTCCACGGCACGTACACTTCTGTTCAGCATAATTGAAATGAATTTAATTGACATCATCGATCTGATCTGGTGGTTAAGTCTTAGTGCTGAGCTTCCATGAAAAAGCCGCCTGTCCAGCTTTAGGGAGAAACACCACAATAAAAATGAAATGGAGGTGTAATTTCCAGGTTGGACTAGATGATCCTTGAGGTCTTTTCCAACCTGGTATTCTATGGATCTGTGAATCTACAAGTAGTGTTGGATGGCCCTAAGCTGGAGTTACCACCGTCCGCAGCAGCAAGGACGCAGAATGCCCGGGCTTAGAATTTTGTCCACTGGACTGTGTGAAGGATCCTAAATTAATCCTTGGTAACAGTAAGCAAAGAACTGTAAAGCTGTTGCGTGTTGACTGTTCATTTGAGCAAATTTCACAGTTCAACTAAAATAGTTAGTGTTTTGCAAAATCCATTAGAGGAACTTCTGCCAACAGACTAAGCCTGTTATGGCACAGCCTGTCTTTTTATTATGTAAACGGGGAACTAAAGAATGAAATGGTCAACTACTCAAAGAGATAAAGAAAGATACAGGTGGCCTGGGTCTTGAGACCCTCCATTTAACCAGCCACGACATGGGCTGGCCAGCTTGGACATAATCTTTTTCTCTTCTTCTTGTCCTTTGAAGGTTTCCACCCAGCACAGTGACAGCACTGATATTGTCTATGGTCCATTGCAAAGGTGCTGAAAACTACACCTGTATGATTACACAGATTTGAGATAACAAGGATAGAAGGCATTTTATGGTGTCTAGAACAGTCATAGTCTGCCTGTGTTGACAATATATAGCAGTTGGATTTGAGTTTCATCATGTTGCCCACAGCCTTGTCCAGCCTTACCCTGAAATTCTCCAGGGATGGGGCCTCAACTCCCTCCCTGGACAAGCTGTTCCAGTGTTCAACCCCACTCCTGCTCAAGAACTTCCTCCTAACAGCCCATTTCAGTCTGCCCTTGTCTAGTGTGAAACAATTGCCCCTTGTCCTATCACGCCAAGCCTTCATAAACAGCCCCTCTGCAGCCTTCTTGTAGCCCCCTTCAGGGATGGGAAGGTCACTACCCAGTCCCCCCAGAGCCTTCTCTTCTCCAGGCTGAACCACCCAGGTACCTCAGCCTGTCCTCACAGCAGAGGAGCTCCAATCTCCTGATCATTTTAGTGGGCTCCTCTGGACCTGATCCATCAGAAATACCTGCTTTTTGTACAACACACTGGTTTGGAGGCAAAAACCACGTTGGGCAGTTCAGCTGCACAGAGGGGGTGCATTTTGCAGCAAGTCTGACATCGTATTCTGGAAGTCTTGAGATTTAAAAGATTGTATGTATTTATTAAGTAAAGGTATCTGGGGTTCATTTCTGAACATACTGAGTACTTTCAGGTGCTGAAGTCATAGAATCATTAGGTCCTTCCACAAAAGGCAAAACCATGAAGGTACTGGAGTTGTCAGAGGATTCTCCCTGACTTTATGAAGTCTAGGCTGCTGCTTTTTGAATGATATTTCACAATGAGCACAGAGGGACACTCCACAGAAATGTGCTTCATGCTTAAAATGTGTGAAATAATTTCAAAGCCAATAGTCAGCCCCCTGAACATTTTCATGGCCTCCTCTGGTACCCACGTTGCATTGGTCTTCTAAGGATGTATCAGGAACTGTTTGGAGAGACAGGGGTGGTTCAGAAAATTCACCCACATATGAGCTGGCATTTAGGTACCTGGGAACATTCTTCCAAACATCTAACCTAGTAAGACAGTCATAGCCTGACGGTTGGTCTTGTATTGGTTACACAGGGATGTGTGTAAGACTTTGAGGGTGCAGAGTCTGCTGCTGAAGCATCAAAAGAGAAAGCTCAGATGGAGCCAGCCTTGACAGTCTTGGCCCCACTGTGTATTTAGGATTTGTTCTCAGAGCTGTGGAAGGATGTTGTTGTGGAGGTTGCTAGCTGGCAATGCTCACAGACGAAGCAGTGTTAAACATGTCTGAAGTCCAGCCAATGGCTCTAGCTCGACCTCACCTCCAGCCTCTGTTCTATTTCACACACAGGCTGCTCTGAGGTATCAGAACAGCAGTGTGTTGGCCACACAGCACCATCTCAATTCCCTTCATCGGGATGCCTTGCTGAGCGAAGGAATCTGGGTGGCTATTGGAACATTTAATGGCTTTGTTTTGGTTTCTTTGTCCTGTAGCACAGCCAGCCAGGCTCTGTGTAAGAACAGGAAAGCCCACAGCATTCATCAGAGGAACCGTGAAGCAGGGAGGTGTGATGGGGTTAGTCTGAGTCAGTGCTTCTAGCATCAATATCATGGGACTTGCTTCCTCCACATTAACTTCCAATATCCCCATCCTCCCTGTTTTCCAAAGACAAATATTTTCCAGCTTATGATCGTGGTGCTCAATTGTTAGGCCATGGAAAAACAAAGCTGCAAGCAAGATCAGGAAAAGGTGGAAACGTCTTAAATAAATGATGTGAGGCAAAAGAAAGTATGAAATGGGAGGTCTGGCTCTTGAGAGCAGAATGTGTACTGAATCTCTCACTCTGCTTGCCTACTGCCCATGCTGGGTGCATTGGCACAGAGACATCTGAGCTGAGCTCCCAAGGAAGTGTCTGGAAGTCCCATGTGATGTTTCTCCTGCCCTACCCCATCTGTTCCTATGACCGCAGGAGCCCTTTGCTCCTCTCTGTTGGTCACATCTGAAGATGTCCCAAGTCTCCCCTGTTTATTCACATGTTGATACTGTGATGTTGCTCACACCAGTGCTGATACAGCTGAGCTGGGTCTCCAGCCTCATCTCCAGCAATAGCACAGAACCTCCACAACTGTCTCCAGTGAGCCCAGCTCTTTGGCCTTTCCCCTTCAGGTCTAGTGTAAAGCCTCTCAATGAGACCCACCAATTCAAAGTGAGAAGCCTTTCTCGCCTCTGTGAGAGCTGAGAGTGACAGGAAGGGTGTTTTAGTATCTGTTGCCACAGAGAATGTTGTCATTGTGAAAGCCATCACGTTCCTGCCTTTCAGCAAAGAACTCTCTGTGTCACTACGATTACACAGCTTCTGTCCATATTGCTTGAATTTCATCTTAGAATTGCTTGCTGATCAGGATTTTGGTGGTGATCCATGTTTCTCTTCTTCAGTTCATTTATCCTGGAGTAATCTTTCTGGTTTTAGTGTCCTTAACCTTACTACAGGAATCTTTGAGTAGGACATTATTTGAGGGGTTAACACGATGCCTTAAGGTCTCTGGGGCAAAATGACCTAGGAGATCAAGGCATGCTGTGAAACTACAAAGCTACTATAATCAGACAGACACTTTTCAGCAAAAGCAGGTCCCCAAAGCAAACTTTTCTCTCATTGCAAGGCTTCTGTGACCACTGCAATGATTTCCACTTGTCTGTGGACTAGAATCTGAAATCTCAAAGAAATCTCTGCTTACAGCCCAAATAATGGTCAAAACTGCTTTTGTTTGCACGTGCAAACAGACAGAGTCATTGTGAAGTTGTGAGTGATCCATGCTGATCACTGGATGTTAACTTTCAGCCCAAAACATGTAGGTTCCATGCAAATGTTATGATTGTTCAACCCCTCTGGAGACGTGCACATGGTAATTTATATCAAACTATTGGTATGCATGAACAGACACCTATGCCAAAGCCTCAGATCCATAAAGTATTTGCAGCTCCTTGACAGCTAACAGCTGCATCGCTTCTAGTAGAGAAATAAAAACCACCTGAAAGAAATGAAATCCTAAGAGACTTAGTCTCTTAGTCTTCTGAGAAGAATAAAATGATGGTTAACTAACACAACCAAACCTTCTCACTCAAAGGAGTTTAAGTCTGAAATTGTGGACATCCGTCCTACAGAACCTTACATCATCTTGCATTCTCAAACAGTGCGTGATCCACGGGGTTTGATAACAGCATCCCTCCCTTGTTCCCAGCCTGACACATTCATTATCACTTCCTTTGTGAAAGTCTGTGCCAGTATGTTAGTGTCGAAGAAAGGGAAGCAGAACAAATGATTGAGAGACTCTGGAGTCAAGCACTCTCCTGCAATGACATGAGCTGTTCTACAGAGGCATCACACTTCTCTAATAGATAGCCAGCAAAACAAAGGAAAACCCAAATAAAAACAAAACCCAGATGAAAATGAAGAGGCAGAGGATTTAAAAACTGAAACCATGATGGTTAATACTGCAATATGACAGCCTGATCTCAGAGTACTTTACAAACAAGTTGCACCAAAGCAATTTCAATTGTGTTCTGCAACACTATCAGTTGAACCAACCCCATGACATTGATTATGTCAGAAGGCTACAATCTGCTAAAATGAACACATCCACATTTAGGAAAATACTTTGAATAATCAGGAATAATAAGTAAAACTTACTTCAAAGTCAAGGTCCGAGTAACGGGATTTTCTTCTCTATTAAAAGCAGTAAAAAGAGAAAGAAAAAAGAGGTTGTATTAACAAGGGGATTCTTCACCAGATCGCATTAATGAGTCTGGATAACAGTCTTGTTTCCCTATCAGATATATGTTGGGCAATCAGTTTTATATTTTGTCTTGATAATTGGAGATTTAGGCATGATTTTGCATATGGTTTATTCGACCAGGATCATGTTCTTTCCCCTGACTGTTTTTCAATAGGACGCAAATCGCGCACGTCGTTGGGATGCGTTGGTGTACAAAACACATCCGTTTCTGTGTTTCCTGTGGTATTTGAAAATTTGCATCATATTTATGCTTTTTAAACACAAATATCCACCATTCAAGCTTTGATAGGTAGACAGGTTCTTACATTGGTACAACTCCATCAAGTTCAATGGAATAAATGAGAGCAAAATCAAGCCGAAGCCATCAACACCTGCCAAAGCTTCCACTTGTTTGTTTACAATGAGAAATCGTACGGAGAAAGCGCTCGTGACAAATCTCATACAAAGCATCCGACACAAAGCAAGGAAGATTGACCAGCGGAGTCATCACTTGTATACACAGCAACATCACATGATTGCTTAGACACATCACAAAAGAATTTAGCACAGCAGCTTTTACAGCTTCTAAAGGAAGCCAATTATGAAGTCAAATTATAAACAGAAAGAAACTGAAGAAATACAAAGAAAAATGTATATCTATGTCTTTTTTTTCCTCGTCTGGTTGGAGGTGGAATGGTTTGCAATAGACTAAAGAAATGTAAAAAGAGGCAGCCAGATTCAAAGAGCTGAAAAGAGTGCAAAGAACAGGTGAATGGAAAGAAAAGCCAAATTCCCTGTTCAGAAGGGAGAATAAAAGGAAGGGCAAAGTACCCTCAGGAAAGAAAAAGTCTTCCCTTACAATTTAACCAAATATTTGTGGTAGGGTAGAATGGCTTGTTGGTCATGCTGAAAGAACCTTTTCAACTGGCACCAAATTTCAGTACTGAAAGTGCATGGAGTTCAAAAAGGGCAAGAGTCTGCCCCTGGGTGGAGGCAATCACATGCACAAATACAGACAGGGAGGAGAAAGGACTCAGGGCAGCCCTGAAATGTAGAAGCACAGAATCATTAGGGATTGGAAGGGACCTCGACAGATCATCTAGTCCAATCCCCCTGCCACAGCAGGATCACCCAGACCAAGCCACAGCTCCTGCACTGCACTTACCCTAAAGCACCCAGTGCCAACTGGGAGGGCTGTGCTATCCCCGTCTGTCTGGCAGAGGAGTTGGTGAAGGCTCCATCACACCGAGGTGGGAATAAACACCAAGACTTCAAACCTCCCCTTATGATTTCCCCTATCAAAAGGCAATTGCTCTCAGCAGGAGACACTCCTGGTGATGAAGCAACTCACAGGTGCAGGTGACCTGTTCATCCTTCACAGTCACCCCAGGCTGGGTAAAAGGAGGCTCCCAAGGCTGTGCACAGCAAAACAAGGTGGTTGTGATGATCACTGAGCCTGTGGGGGCCAATGAAAATCCTTAGGAGACTCTAAATTACCTCACTCCAACATGGTGCTGCATTGGCCCCCTCCACAGTGAGGAGCATCTGGCTGAGCCTCGCTGAGATGATAAAAGCTTAACTAGAGAATATCTTGCAGAAGGCAGGTGGGCTGAGCAGTACATCAGAGCACAGGCACTTGGGGTGGCAGTGGAGCACAAGTTGAACAGGAGCCATCAGTATGTCCTGGCAGCCCAGAAAGCCAACCATGTCCTGGGCTGCATCAAAAGCAGCAGTGATGGTTGAGAGATGGGATTCTCCCCCTCTACTCTGTATTGGTGAGACCCCACCTGGAGTCCTGTGGCCACTTCTGGAGTCCCCAACATCAGAAGGATAGAGAGGTCCTGGAAGGTGTCCAGAGGAGAGCAACTCAAATTGTCACAGGGCTGGAGCACCTCCTCTATACGAACAGGCTGAGCAAGTTGGGGTTGTTCAGCCTGAAGAAGAGGAGACTCCCAGGTGATCTTCTAGTAGCTTTCCAATCTCTGAAGGGAGCTACAAGAAAGCTGGTAGAGGACTTTTGACATGGGTGGGAGCAAGAGGACAAGGGGAAAGTGTTACAGCCTTGAAGAGGAGAGATTGAGGTTGGAACAAATTCTTTGCTGTGAGGGTGGGGAGATGCTGGAATAGGTTGCCCAAGGGAGTGGTGGCTGCCCCATCCCTGGCAGTGTTGAAGGCCTGGTTGTCCGGGGCCCTGAGTAACCTGCTCTAGTGAAGGTGTCCCTGCCTGTGCAGGGAGCATTGGAACAAGATGATCTTTAAGGTCCTTTCCAACCCTGGCCATTATGTGATTCTATAAAATCAAACCCATTAGTCAAGAAGAACAATGTTACTGACTTCATCAGACCTTGAATTTATGTGGGTTGACAAATGTGCAGGTTTTAGTTCTCTTGCAACTCAAAGGAACAGTTTTACAAGAACTTTCATTTGTTGAAAGTGGAAAATATTTGGTCTCTGAGCCCTTGATACTACCCCTCTGTGACATGTTGCCTGGGTACTTAGTAACATGGTGATGCTCCAACCCTAGGATGATGAACAACACCGGAGCCCTGTCATGCAGAATCATGCAATCACAGAATTGTTCAGGTCAGTAGAGACCTTTAATATCATCAAGTCCAAGCACAAACCCAGTGCTGCCAGGTCACCCCTAAGTCATGTCCCTCTGCACCATGTCTGTATACGACACACTCCAATTCCTGAAATACAATTAAATCAACCAAACCCAATGAGTTTTGGAGAATTGATCAGATTCATCTGACCTATCTCCCTCTAAAAAGAGTATTTAAAAATAAACTAAAAGCTTTGGCAAAAATATGGAAGGATGGAAACAACAAAGGTTTTGGAAGTCATCATGCCCCAAATCTTCAAGTGTCTAAGTACTTCTCACTCACATGAAGAGTCAGGAGAAAAGAAGGTTGAAGGGAGACCCTATTGCTCTTTACAGCTACCTGAAAGGAGGGTGGAGAGAGGTGAGGGTCAGTCTCTTCTCCCAAGTCACCAGCGACAGAACAAGATGAAACAGCCTTAATTTGTGTCAGGAGATGTTTAGACTGGACATCAGGAGAAATGTCTACCCTGACAGAGTGGTCAGGGATTGGAACAGGCTGCCCAGGAAGGGCTAGAGTCACCATCCCAGGAGGGGTTCAAAAACCTGTAGATGTGGCCTTGGGGAACAGGGTTTAGTTGGCAGAGTGGGGGTGGGTTGAAGGTTGAACTGGATGATCTTGGAGGTCTTTTCCAACCTGAATGATTCCATGGCTTTATGATTCTATGTTACAAGTGTGCCTTTGACATAACCCTTCATTATTCCACTGTAGATCAGTACCTGAAGAAATCCACATTTTTTTAATAAGGAAGGATCTATTTTTAAGGTGCAATCAGAGCACATCTGGTACCATAAAGGCTCAGTGGTTGCCAAGAAAGAAACATGAGCAGCAGGTAATGAGGTGAAGTTTACAGAAATAGGTTTGAAAAGTGCTTGGGACAGCTATTTTTAAGGATTCAGTAATGAATCTGATGCTATTGCGTTATCTGACGGAGAATACTAAGAGAAAAGTTGCAAACTTTGGGAAGAAATGTGCAGTTTGCATGACACTGAGATTTTTAAAGTCAGAGGATTATGATTTTTGCCTTCAGCCTGCTTGATCCCAGGGCAAGGATTCCTGGCATAGCTGGACTTTGCAGCCAGAGAGCTGTGTTATTGATCACAGGGTAAAAAGAGAGGGCTAACAGACTCCAATTTGAGGAAAGGACTGTAAAAGGGAGGACAGGAGACTTTAGGATGGGGGTCTGCTACAGGCCACCTGACCAGGAAGACCAAGTGGATGAGGCCCTTGATAGGCTTCACGTTCACGAGCTCTGGTCCTCACATGGGTCTTCAACCACCCCAAGGTGTGTTGGAGGGACAATGCAGCAGGGAGTAAACAATTCAGGAGATCCCTGGAGTGCAGTGATGATAACTTCCTCCTCCAAGTGGTAGAGGAGCCAGTGAGGAGAGGAGTTATGCTGGACCTTGTCCTCACCAGTAGGGAGGAATGTGAAATTCAAGGGAAACCTTGGCTGCAGTGACAGTGGAGTTCATGGTCCTTAGGGCAGTGAGGAGGGCATCCAGGAAGTTTGTTACCCTGGACTTCAGGAAAGCAAACTTTGGCCTCTCCAGGGATCTCCTCAGCAGAGAGCAATGGGATAGAGTTCTGGAGGGACGAGGAGTGAGGTGAGACCTCACCTGGAGTCCTGCATCCAGTTCTGGAGTCACCAGCATAATAAGGACATGGAACTGAGGAGCAATTCCAAAGAAGGCTGCAGGGATGATCAAAGGGCTGAAGCCCCTCTGCTATGAAAAAGAGACTGAAGGAATTTGGGCTGTTTAGCCTGGAGAAGAGAAGACTCCAGAGGAAGTACCTTAGAGCAGCTGCCAGAACATGAAGAGGTCTACAGGAAAGCTGGAAAGGGACTTTTACAAAGGACTCTAGTGATAGGACAAGGTGGGTGGGTTCAAGCTAAAAGAGGGGAGATTTAGACTAGATCTTAGGAAGAAATTCCATCCTGTGAGGGTGCTGAAACCTTGGACCAAGTTGACCAGAGAAACTGTGGCTGCTCCATCCCTGGAAGTGTTCAAGGCCAGGTTGGATGGGGCTTGAGAGAGCCTGGTCTGGTAAGATGTGTCCCTGCCCATGTCAGGGAGTTGGAACTAGATGATCTCTGAGGTCCCTTCCAACCTAAACCATTCTATGACTCTCTGACTGTTTTATTCATCTGCAACCCTGTGAATGATTTCAGCCAACATGAAAATTACACTGCAGTGTTGTGGGTTTTTCCACAATCACTTGGAGGTCCATTAGAGAGTCAATGTACGTAGCATGTAAATAACAATTTATATTTTATATGGGGGGGGGAGTGTGTGTGTGTGTGTGGGGGTGTGTGTGTGTGTGTGTGTGTGTAAAAACCAGATCATTTCAGATGAGAGCAGCAAGAAATGCTTTTAAGGGGTTAATAATACTGCATCATAGGGAAGGATGACAGAATGATAGAGCTCGTTTAAATGTTGGCTGTGGAAGAGGGAAAGAAAAGTTTGGGTGGAAACCTTAGAAGGATATAAACAGTAAACACAAAGCTGCTGTGAGAAAACTCTGAGAAGTTGTTATGCAGAAAAAATAGGGAAAAGAAGGAAATTTCAGAGATGCTGTCTTCTCCCATATTTCTAACGATAGGATAAGGGAAACGGCCTCAAGTTGCATCAGAGGAGGTTTAGATTGGATCTTAGGAAGAAATGATTTCCTGAGAGAGAGGTTGGGCACTGGAACAGGCTGCCCAGGGAGGTGGTGGAATCCCCATCCCTGGAGGTGTTTACAAACTGAGTAGCTAGAGCACTTGCGGCCATGGTCTAGGGGTTAGGGCTGAGGTCTTGGACCTCATGGTCTAGGGGTTAGGGCATGGTCTTGGGCTGAGGGCTGGACTTGATGGTCCTGGAGGTCCTTTCCAGCCATGATGATTTGATGATTCTCTTAATAAAGTGTATGTAACTATGAAATAATCTTCCAAGAGGAACAGAGGAAGCCTTTTGTTCTTGCTTTGACAGTGAAGTTTGACTATGTATTAGAAAAAGATGCTGTAGAAAATGTTCTTGCATTGATAGATGACATTTTCCACAGCTCTTCGATCTTAATTGATAAAATCATTTTTACAGCAAAAAACTTCAACCCCCCAGCTTTGTTGACACGACCAAACCGAATGTCTGTGCAAAGGGGTCTGCTTTAGTAATGTATTTTAAATCAATTTTACTTTGTGCTAGCAATGTACAGCTTCCCTGTGTCATTCCAGAGCAGCTTTAAACCCTTAGGGACAAAAGCAGAACCCTGAGGGATGATCTGCGTACTCTAGCACGCACTAACCCACTGCCACCAGAAAAGAGCTGCCCTCACTACATGACCGATAAAATCCCCTGCCATCCATCTCTGTAAAATGACAGATGTCTGGTTTTCTCGTTATTCTAGCCCTGATTAATTAATCACTACCTGATTAATTACGTGAGATATCGCACTGTGCAGAGTGTAATTGAAACCAGATGTATCACGTTCTAGCGAGGGCTAGAACTGTGCTTCCATTAAGACAAACCCTTGTTATCAGCAGTTTATGATCTACCCTGAGATTAGATTTGACATATGACGTCTTAGCCTGGTAAGGATTTTATTTTTATAACTGAAATAAAATTAAAGGAAGATATTTTTGGCCCCCAGAGATGGACAAGTGGAATGTGGTGACACAGTTTGGACTTAAAATGCCTTCTGTGTGGATAAAACTGAAAATAAACCACCCTGTGTTTCTGAATAAAAGATGATGTTGGCTTTTGACATGGGTGGTAGGGAGAGGACAAGGGGAAAGAGTTCCAGACTTGAAGAAGGGAGGTTGAGGTTGGACATGAGGAACAAATTCTTTGCTGTGAGGGTGGTGAGATGCTGGAACAGGTTGCCCAAGGCAGTTGTGTCTGCCCCATCCCTGGAAATATTGAAGGCAAGGTGGCCCTGAGTAACCTGCTCTAATGAAGGTGTCCCTGCCTGTGGAGGGAGCATTGGAACTAGATGATCTTTAAGGTCCCTTCCAACCCTGGCCATTCCATGATTAGGAGATAATATGAGCTAGACAACAGGCAACCAAATTTTCATGAGAAAGTGGATTAGCTCTTCAATAAGAGTCTGAGACATCTGCTACACTTCATAACACTGATTAAAAATTAATTCTTTATCTATTCACTTACTAGAACCAAATCTGGAGAGCTGATAGAATCAACTGCTCTGGCAGGGGGATTGGACTAGATGAACTTTTGAGGTCCCTTCCAATCCCTAATGCTCTGTGATTCTGTGTGATTCCACCACCACTCCTGTACAGTAACCTGGAAATTAGCTGCACCAACTTCTGAAGTCAGAGGAATCTTATTCAAGTGGAAGCAAGAAAGTTGTTGTTACAGACCGTAACCTTCATCCTGTTGAAAGCCACGACGTTGGCAAGAACTGCCTCCACAGATTACTGAACAATGAAATGAGGAATGGGAGGAAGAGGAGTCTGAGATAAAGAATGCATGAAAATAAATGCAATGTGGAAACATGATAGAGAGGAAACTCCTCTGGTGCTCATCCTTTTGTCTCCTTTCAGCTCTTTTCCATTTCTCCTCACACTACACTAACCTGAGTCCCCCTGAAACAACCCATCACTCTCCTACCAGGAAGGTAGTGATGTAAGTTTCATCGTACATTTATCTACCCCCTCTTGCAATGAAAAGGTGTATTTCTCCTTGAGATACTACACACAGATCAACTTCTGCTGCATTAAACCTCCTACTTTTCCTTGCATCTAAGTGGCTGGCAGTGCACTACTCCACTTCCAAGTCATTTCATTCTGAGGAGCTCACCACTCATAAACCATTCCAAACACAAACTGCTCCAGAAAGAGAGCACTGAGTGAGCTTCCTTCATTAAGACCAAACCAGTTTGAACTGAAGGAGCACGCTTCCAGCCACTCTGATGTCAAGTTTTAATTCTTGCATGCAAGGGATGTGCAGATTAGTCAGATTTCTTCCTAAGAAACTCCAGGACGTACTAATAGGCCTATCTGTGCCTGTCGTAGAATAAGAGAATGTTCAAGGCTGGAAGGGGACCTCTAGATGTCAGCTAGTCCAACCTCTCTACACAAGGACAACTCCACCTAGGTCAGGTTGCTTAGAGACTCATCAAACCTGATCTTAAATGACTCCAGGGATGGGTACCTCACCACCTCCTAGGGCAGCCCATTCCAGCCATCAACCACCCTCACACTGAAGAACTTTTTCTAATATCCAGCCTAAATCTCTCCTTTCCCAGCTTGAACCCATTGCTCCTTGTCCTATCCATACAAACCCTCTTGAAAAGACCTTCCCCTGCCCTCATGTAGGCACCCTTCAGGTACTGGAAGGTCAAAAGAAGGTCCCTCCAGAGCCTTCTTTTCTCCAGGCTGAACAGCCCCAACTGTCTCAGCCTGTCTTCATACGAGAGATTGTCCATTCCCCTGATCATTTTAGCAGCCCTCCTCTGGACATGCTTCAGTGTGTCTGCATCCTTCTAGTGCTGGGGGCTCCGGAACCACACACAATACTCCAGGTGAGGTCTATAACCACGTGAGTGCTGTTGGATACACAGCAAATGAGTAAAGAAAACAGCTGACTTGCACATTGGGAACTGCAGATCTTTACACTGATTTAGGCAATCTGCACATGAATATTATGGTATTCTCAGGCTGTCTTCTGAAAGATGAAATTATTCCTATATGCAACAAAGTATTTGGTTGCTCCCAACTAAATATCTTCTAAGGAAAAAGCTATGCAGATATAAGAACTAGTAAAAAGTTTGGAGCACACTGTAAGATTACAGAATCACAGAATGATTCAGGCTGGAATCTGAGCTCATCCAGACCATCCCATTGGCCACACCAGGGCACTAAGTGCCACAGCCAGTCTGTCCTTAAATACCAGTAGAGATGGAGGCTCCCAATCCTCCCCAAAGAGGACTCCACTGCCTGTTCTTCAGAGATGTGAAATGGGAGCTTCCCCGAGAGAGCAGAAATCCTTGTGGTTTTATGTTGACTTCGCGTGGGAGAGCAGTATGAGCTGATAGGAGAAGGCGGCTTCCTACAGCTCAAGATCTTCTCCTCTACTGATGTCTTAGTCATGGACTGTCTGGAGAAACTCAGGGGCTGAATGATTTTGACTGTCTCTGTATGTTTTGCTGCTCCATAGTGTCTGACACAGATGTGTCTTCTGAAAGGTCTTGAAATCACACAACGCTACAGGCATGGGGAGATGTGGTTGGAGAGCTGTTTGGCAGAGAGAGACCCGGGGGTTCTGATAGACAGGAAGATGAGCCAGCACTATGCCCAGGTGGTCAAGAAGGCCAATGGCATCCTGGCTTATGTTAGACATAGTGTGGCCATCAGGAGTAGGGAGGTTATTGTCCCCTTGTATTTGGCACTAGTGAGGCCACATCTTGAGTATTGTGTCCAGTTTTGGGCACCTCAAGACAAGAGAGATGTGGAGGTGCTGGAGCAGGTGCAGAGGAGGGCAACTAAGCTGCTGAAGGGCCTGGAGAATAAACCTTATGAGGAAAGACTGAGTGAGCTGGGGCTGTTTAGCTTGGGAAAGAGAAGGCTGAGAGGAGACTCTCTACAGCTACCTGAAAAGATGTTGTGGAGATATTGGTGTTGGTCTCTTCTTGCAAGCAATTAGTGATAGAACAGGAAGAAATGGGTTCAAGTTACAACAGAGTTGGTTTAGACTAGATATTAGGAAAAGAATTTTCACAGAAAGGGTGATCAAGCCCTGGAATGGGCTTCCCAGGGAGGTGGTTCAGTCACCATCCGTGGATGTATTTAAAGATGGTTTGGATGAGGTTTTGAGGGATGTGGTTTAAGGGTGAACTTGTAAGATAAGGCAGATGGTTGGACTCAATCATCCCAGGGATCTGTTCCAAGCAGAGTCATTGTGTGATTCTGTAACATCAGGGATTGGAAGGGACCTTGAAATATCATCCAGTCCAATCCCCCTACCAGAGCAGGATCCTCTAGATCAAGTTGCACAGGAACATATTCAGGCAGGTTTCAAATGTCCCCAGAGGAGGAGACTACACAACATCCTTGGGCAGCCCCTTCCAGTGTTCTTACACCCTCATTGGGAAGAAGTTCCTTCTTATATTGATGTGGAACCTCCTATGTTCCATCATACACCTGTTGTCCCTTGTCCTATCATTAGATGACACTGAGCAGAGCCTGGCTCCATCCTCCTGATACCTGCCCTTTCCATATTTATAAACATTAATGGGGTCATCACTCAGTTTCCTTTATTCAAAGCTCAAGAGACCCAGCTCCCTCAGCCTTTCCTCATCAGGGAGATGTTCCACTCCTTTCATCATCTTTGTAGAAAAACTTGGACTATCTCAAGCAGTCTTGTGTTCCAGTCTGGAACTGAGGTGCCCAGAATTGGACACAATATTCCAGTTGTGGTCTCACCAGAGCAGAGCAGAGGGAGAGGAAAACCCCAAATCATCCTAAAAGTACTTTGAAAAAATTGCTCTTCCTGCTTTATTTTGATTATAGCAGCAACCACAGTTAAATCAGAGGGTCAGTCCTATCCAACAGCATTTTGGGGGTTTTATCTCAATCCTTTCTTCTTATACACTGCATCTGTACAAACCCCCAGTCACAGCCCTTGTCTAGCTTGATCTGCTTATCTGCTGCTGCTTGAGACTCTGCTTTTCTTCCAGGTACAATACATATTTTCAAGTTACTATCTTCAATCCATTGTAGCACATCCTTATGAAAAGATGAACTAAGCCTCACGTTCAAGTGTCTTGAGCAGCACAAAGGAAGACACAAGTCAAGAGTTCTCTTCATCTCTAATCTACCCTAATAATCTGTTTTTTTCCTAAAAAAATTAGTTCTGATAAAGCAGCACACAGATTCTCAGGCAGATTTTCCAAAGTCATTGCTGTTCTAATTTTTACAGCTGAAATAAAGTCTCCTTTTTTGTTTTCTAGGTCTCCTAAACAGTCATTACCATGAATGAGTAGGAAAAAGCATCATCTGAGAGCATTTTAAACCTCAGGTGGAGTGGAGGTGATGACGGCAGTATGTATGTCTGTATTTTCATGCAGGAATTCTAACATTCCTATAGATTCCTCATATTCTCATATAGGGAACGATGAGTGTCCCCTACGTATCTTACTTGCATGTCTGACCTTAATTGGGATGGATCTGACTCTTTATAGCTGAGAAAAAGTATCTGACAATAATCTTGTACGGAGGAGGAAACTACTGGAAGGTGACGCTAGCTTTCCTCTTTCAGTTTCATTACACTGCAGAAGTCTTTTCACCACAAATATTAACTAAGTATCAATAATACTAATTAATAATAGTTAATAATAATAAATTAGTTAATAGCCAATTTATATGAGATGAGGAACAGTAACTTAACAACATAAATTTGCTTGGAAAGGGGCTGTTGGTCTGAGCACCGCATAGGCAAGCACCTGCAATCTTGGGCAAGTAGTTTAGCAGCAGATTTGAAATGTTTTCCCACGATCAGACATCTCCACTCGAACCACAAACAACAGACCAAATTACATCTTGCAAAAACTTTCACACATGGTATAAACAGCGAGGGAAATATTTCTCTTCCAAATCTGGTCAAGACATCCCTTGAAACGAAACGGAACCCTTCTCTTTTGCCCAAAGTCTCCAGTCAGCAGACACACAAAACGTCAGATGTCTCCTGTAAGCTGTAGCCACAAACATCCCCTATTCTAGGGAGAGTCTGGTAGAGTTCTCTGCCTGATAAATGATGAAATTCAGGCAAGGTTAACTGCTTCCCCACACACAGAGGACCAAACATGGTAGAGTAAGTTAATGGTTTGGAGTTTACACATCAGGGAGAACAGCTTTCCATCTGACACTCAGTAAGTAGCCTCTTTTCCTCATTTGTTTTTGTTTTCCACCAGACACTACATCTCATAACGTTTGAAACACTGGTCAAACACATTTCCAGTTCCTCAGGAGGCTCATGTATGAATCAAGTCTACTGCACTGGTTCTTCTGTAAAATGAAAGGCTCAACAGGAATCCCACCGCTGGACTTGGGCAGGTCTTCAGAAGTTGTGTAAATAGCTTTTGCTTTTAGAACATTTAGAACTCAGCGACAGACTGTATTAATGAAATAAAGACATTGAAAGACTTTGTAATGCACTTTTGCAATCTAGGCTGCTCCACATGCAGTTGCTCTGTACCTACTGGACACATCAGTTGCACTGATGCCTGCTCACACATGCGAACGTGTATAGAAAATAAACGGGTGAGTGGTGAATAAGATTTACACCAACGAGTAAATGAGACCAGTGTGTATTTGAGACAGACATATCAGCATTAAAACAGCAAATCTTTTGAACTGCATGTGCTGGCAGGTAGGGTCACTGATTATGACTGTTAGTTTTGCTTCTCATGCCAACATAGTGGACTTTACCTGGTAGGTCACAAAATCCTCTGCAGTTGTGTGGAACTCCAGAGGATCTCCAGAACAATATGGTTTCACACAGACTGGCTCTGAAACTTTAATCTTGTTTTCTAGGTATAAACACTTCTGATAATAAGAGAAATAGGAACAGCAGTGTGTGATCCCAAACAATAAATTATACTGCATTAAAACATTTGCTTCAACCCTTAAATACAAGACACGAGCAACTGTCTTGTCATGTAGCGCGAACAACAGAACATGCAATTTGGTTTTGCACCACTGACCTCTAAAGAGCTCATTGATATTGTGGATCCAGTCTCACTTCTTGATAATCCCGCAGTGTCATCCAGCTCTGAGGCAATGAAGTTTTTCACTGCTGTGCGGGGCTCAAATGGTAAATTCTGCATATGTTCTTGGGTGGGAAGATGCTGGTCTAAATTGATATTGAATTGGTCCATTACAGAGGGATTCATATTGAACTCTGGATTAACTTTGTAGTGCAACAGCCTCTCGTGAGGCAACGTATCCATGCCTATGTTCATCTTGCTCTCATCTTTCAGCGATGGCTGGGTATTTACTGAGCCCCGGGGCATGACTATATAGTCACTTTCTATCATCCGTTCTTGAGGATGGACTATGTCCATATCTGCACCTCTCAAATTATCATCAGTGCATAAATATACAGTCCTCCGCAACTCACTGTTGTCTTTTTTCAAGCACTGGTTGGCCAGTTCACTCATACTCATGGGCATGTGAAGACCTGTTGGTTGCTGGATGATGACTTTGGAGATGATATTTCCAGGCAAGGTAGAATAGCTCATTCCTTCGGGGTTTGGTCCCTTCTCCTCCTCTTCATCATTGAGTGAAATTCTAGAAAGCGTTCCTGTGATAGTTGCTGCTCTGCAAGGTCCAACATCTTTATGCAGAACTGTGGGGCAGAGAACAGATTTCTTACCACAGGAAACCATTTCTGCCCAACGCTGCTGTTTCTTATGGTTTTATTTAGCAACCCTTCCTTTCTCAGTGCACATCTAATAACATTCATCCTGTTAATATTGTTTGGGGAAGATTTGGGTGCAGGGCAGGGGGTGTTGGCTGACTTATTTGCTTCTTTTTTAAAATCAGTATCTCTTAAACCACTGGGTATAGCTGACATGGATCTCTGACTAAGCCTTTTAACTTTATGCAAGTTAAAGACATTCCTTTCCTTATTCCTACTGCTTTACAGAGCTGTTAGGTGACTTACAACATCAGCAAAAGCCTGTCATGTGGAACAATTAAGGATTTTCCACCCAAAAACAAACTCTGACTTCTGTACTGCCATTATGAACTCCACATAACCTCCTGCGAAATGTCAAGCAGACTGTAAGGCAGAATTGTTTTGTCAACCCACTGTAAGGACCTGCCATAAGATTAGAACGATGAACATGTGTTCCTCAGCTCCTTAATGTTCCTTCGCACTGACTTTGAAAAATTCTTCTGTGTGACATTAATTGAAAATTAAAGTGATAAAAAAAATCCCCTAATTGGGAAAAAATTGTATCAGAAAGATGTATTTTGCTGCATCAGGAAAGGTTATGAAAAGTAGTAATATCTTGCATAAAAGAGTCACAAACCATTGAGGGGGTAAGTCAAGGTTTTCTAGTCAAATTCTGCACCTGGGTCAAGGTAATGCCATGCAGGAATACAGATAGAGAGGAGAAAGGACTCAGGGCAGCCCTGAGGAGGAGGACTTGGGGGTGGCAGTGGAGTAGAAATTGAGCAGGAGTCGTCAGTGAGCACTTGCAGCCCAGAAAGCCATCTGTGTCTTGAACTGCATCAAAAGAAGCAGTGACAGTTGGTCAAAGGAGGGGGTTCTCCCCCTCTGCTCTGCACTACTGAGACTCCACTTGGAGTCCTGTGGCCACTTCTGGAGTCTCCAATGTCAGAAGGACAGAGAGCTCCTGGAAGGTGTCCAGTGGAGAGCAACTCAAGTGATCAGAGGGCTGGAGCACCTCCCGTATGAGGACAGGCTGAGCAAGTTGGGGTTGTTCAGCTTGGAGAAGAGGAGGCTCCCAGGTGACCTTCTAGCAGCTTTCCAATCTCTGAAGGATGCTACAAGGAAGCTGGGGGAAGCCTTTTGACATGGATGTGTAGTGAGAGGACAAGGGGAAAGGATTCTAGACTTGAAGAGTGGAAACTAAGGTTGGGTATGAGGAACAAATTCCTTCCTGTGAGGGTCCTGAGATGCTGGAACAGGTTGCTCAAGGCAGTTGTGTCTGCCCCATCCCTGGCAGTGTTGAAGGCCAGTCCGGGGCACTGAGTAACCTTCTCTAGTGAAGGTGTCCCTGCCTGTGCAGGGGGGTTTTGGAACTGGATGATCTGTAAGGTCCTTTCCAACCCTGGCCATTCTATGAACATGCAACTTTTCTGTTGGGACAAACCCCTCGTGTAGAAGTTATGAATCCTGTCACTTAAAACATTCATCCTGTCCTGGAATACAAATCTTCCAGCTGCACTGAAGGATGCTTTGAAAGGCAAAGCAACTCTTAAATAATAATTTCTGATCTTAAAAAACAACTATAAGACTATAATTTAATGATTATAAAGAAAGAAAAAGGGTAGATTGAAAGGAAAACAAAACAAAACCAGAAGTAGCCAAAAATGGGTCTTATTCCAGCTGGGTGCATGAATTTTCTTGTCCCAGTCAAATTCTGCACCTGGGTCGAGGCAATGAAAATATCTTTATTCACACTATGTTAGTTTTGGTAGTAAAGTGCACCTCATGGGCTGAGACAGTAAGGCAACCTGAATTATCACTTTCAGTAGCCAGAAGGCCCTGATGATCTGGATCCCCAGTACCTGGTAGCTCACTGTCTTCCTCCACAGCAAGCAGCTCATAAGGTGTCCTGCTCCACACAAAACTGCCTCACATCTTTCCATCAGGAATAGGACACTTTGACTCGAAACACGGTGGATAGCAGCAGGGCTCCTTCACTCTTTCTAGTCACTCCTGTTAAGAATCTTCACAATTACCAGAAGACTGGAGCTCCTCTCTTATGAAGATAGGCTGAGCAAGCTGGGGTTGTTCAACCTGAAGAGCAGAAGGCTCTGGAAGGACCATATAGTGACCTTCCAATCCTTGAGAGGGGCTGTCAGAGGGCTGGGGAAGACTGCTCACAAGGGCAGGAAATGATAGGACAAAGGGTCATGGTTTGAAGCTGGAAAAGGGCAGATTGAGGCTGGACAGGAGGAAGAAATTCTGGAATCTGAAGGTGGTGGATCTCTGGAACAGGCTGCCCAGAGAGATGGTGCAGGGTCCATGCCTGGAGCCATTCAGGTCAGCCTGGATGGGGCAATCTGGTCTGCTGAGTGATGGCCCTGCTTGGAGTAGGGGGGTTGGACTAGATGGCCTTTGGAGGTCCCTTTCAACCCTACGATTCTGTGGTTCTGTATTTCTGTGATTGATTCTAAATAAAGATTGCTGTGCTGAAATGTCTTAAAAAACCTCCAGTTTGTTTCTGTAAAGTAGAATCAAATCTCATTTTCCTGCTTAAACTGCTGTTGGTTTCCCTTAGAGTCCCCCAAAATGTACCCATTTTAAAACTAACACCAATTGATTTATCTTTCATATAAATGGCTACAAAGACAACCTACAATAATCTTTTATTCTGCTTTGTGTTTCACAATTGGAGTTTCTAATTTGCTTGTGTACAAGGGTGTGGAAAACTTCTGTGCTAAGACTCAGCTGCTTTCTAAATCCAATAGACAGTCACATCTTTGGCTGCTTCTCAATTGATTAATTCATAGAATCAAGGTTTCACAGCATGGCCAGTGTTGGGAGAGACCTTAAAGATCATCCAGTTTCAACCCCCCTGCATAGGCAGGAACACCTTCACTAGAGCAGGTTTCTCAGGGCTCCAGCCAGGAATTTTGTAAGTCTGTGAAAGAAAAGATTTTCATGCACTTTGATTTATCTTTGTTGACATTTGCAAACACGTGCTGCAAACAACAAAACCCTGATCACTTCTTCCCATTTTTTCACAAGGAACCAGTGCAACACACGTCTTTGTTGTCTAAATACTCTCTCCATGCTCTTACCTGACCGACAAGCAATGTCCACATCCTTTTCAAAATCAGTCTGTAACAAGAAACAAGGAAACAGGACGATTATTAACGGAAAACTAAACCACGGTGTCTCTTTGCCAACTAGCACTTCCAAAATGTCAAACTTACAGAGTCACAGCCTCTTGAAAGTGGTTTCTTGTTGCTGAGAAGGTGAAGTGTATTGTTTTACAACACAGCTTTACAACATTTCCTAAAGTCTAACTGGGGTTTTCAAAAGAATGCTGCCTGACCAGAGAAAACAGAAGAGAATAAAACAGGTGGAGTATCCCATACATCAAGTGTTCCTTCATCTACATGGAAGAGCAACTGCCACTTCTCACCAGAAGGACTCTCCTTAAGGAAACTTCTCAATCTCTTCTTTTTTTTTTAAACAGAAGTATGGACATATGGCTAGAAAATAGTTAACTTTACAGCTAGAAGTATGAGGAGAAGTTTGGCCTATATAAGCAGTAGATGGCAGGAAGCCACAACAAGGCGCAAGGAACGATTAGCCAGAACTGTTGTCCGTAAGAACAGCTATTCAAGACAGGGCAGGGTTCACTGTTTTCGTGGTTGCAATTCATCATTTCATGCTAAGAGTGAAAAGTTATGAGGAGAAAGACCTCAGGGTTTCACCCCAAGACTCCTGCCCTGTCACCCACAGGCAATCTCTGCGTAAGCGTGGGAAGGAGGGGAGTTACGGTGATGAGTTTCCTGGACTAGTTGTAACACAGCCAGTCCTTTCTCAACAATCCAATGCATATGTATACACACCCTATATAACCACGACTGTTACTGGTCTCAGTGTGCAAGTTAGGTGGAAATATCTCCCTTGCACCTGGCGTTGAATGAACACTTACCTGCTTTATAACCATTTGTGGGTTATAGAATTTGATTCTGTAAGTCTATATGGAAAGCAGCTTGCCATAGAAACTACTGTAAATCTAGGCCAGTTAGCCCACTCTGCCTCAGACCTCATTTATCTGCTACCAAGAGGCTATTTTTATGTTTAACAGTCTGTCCATCCTTGCCACTTATGTCACAGTGTCGCCCTGGCACTCCCTGAAAACAACTGAAATAAATCCAACGTGTTGTAAGAGCTAAGAGCAGATTTCAACGCTGAGCACGCTTGTTGCAGTTCAGCAAAACACTGGATCTTGTCATCATAGAATTCAAGTAACTTCTAATTATATTACTATATTTAATTTTATATTATTTATTTCATAAGGTTTTTTATATTATATATTACATTTAAATTTTTATTTCCACAGAATTTTTTGCAAAAAAAGTTTTTCATAAGACAGGCATCCTTCTTGCTTCTAGAGTCCAAACATTGGATTATTTTCTGGTTCATCATTTTTCAACAGACCTGGTTCTGTCCCCACCACAGCTAATAACAAACTATCCTTGAAAATTATAGATATTTTACCTTAATATACTACTTCACAATACTAGTGAACCCAAGTCCAATGGCATTGGGTAGCCATTCACTATCTCCTTAATTCAAGAGTCCTCTTCTAGCACATCTAGTAACTTCTTGTTGCCTGAATTAGTTGCAACGAGAACATTTTTCAAGACTTCATGAAGCCAAGAGCCTTAAACATTATCAGGGTTCTCTAGATGAACAATAAAAGTAGTCGTGATATACTCTGATGTTACTGTCTCATGTTCTTATTGATATATTAAGATGTTTCTAATTTTCTCATGTTCAAATCTTCTGTCATAAAGAACACCGATGGAAGACACCAGTTCAAGGTGCTTCACTAAACGATCACCTCAATCATTCAAACTTAAGCAAGTAGATAATGACTTAATCAGACTTATCCTTAAAAATGGTGTTAATACACTTGTCATGTAATGTGAGGAGGGGGTTATGATAGGAACACTAAATCAAGAGTCAGAGGAAAAAAAAGCAGCTAACCATGATTTGAGCATGTCCATTAGGAAAAGAACTTGAAGAATCTGCAGTGATTGGATCTTGACAATTTCTTAGTCGACATCTGAATGCATCTTGGACCTGTGAAAACAATACCTCATCATAGAATCAAAGAATTATAGAATCATCATGGCTGCAAAAGACCTCCAGGATCATCAAGTCCAGCCCTCATCCCAATATCTCTCTAACCGCTAGTCCATGGCCTCAAGTGCTCTAGCTACTCCATTTTTAAACACCTCCAGGGATGGGGACTCCACCACCTCCCTGGGCAGACTGTTCCAGCGTCCAACCACTCTCTCAGGAAAGAACTTCTTCCTTAGATCCACTCTAAACCTCCTCTGACACAACTTGAGGCCATTTCCCCTTGTCCTATCAATAGTAATTTGGGAGAAGAGACCAGGACCAGCCTCGCTACAACCTCCTTTTAGGTAGCTGTAGAGAGCAAGAAGGTACCTTCTCAGCCTCCTCTTCTCTAGGCTAAATAACCCCACTTCCCTCAGCTGCTCTCCATAGGGCCTGTTTTCCAGCTCTCTGGCCCTGCTCCAGCACCCAAACGTCCTTCTCATCCTGAGGCTCCTAAAGCTGAACCCAGTACTCAAGGTGAGATGTCACGAGTGCAGGGTACAGGGCCACCATCACGTCCCTACTCCTGCTGGTTACACCGTTCCTATACTGATTCTTGTGCAACATCACACATTCTACTGCTATTAAAGATTAATCTATGGAATACAATTCTTATCTTTTATTTTTTACTCAGTCAGAAGCACTCAACATTAATGCATCATTTTAGACACTAAATTTGCCTGTGGACAGAATTAACTAGTGGTCAGAGATGGTCTGGTACTCAAGCCAAATCTTTCTCGGGTTGATTGTATTGGGGTTTGCCTTCTCATTCCCTTTGGTGCAGGTCTAATGGAAGGATTAATACTCTCCTAGCCACTGCAAAATAAAATGTACCTTCTGCTTGAGAAATGTAAGACTCCTGCAAGCCAGTTCTCACCACGTACTAGAGTCTGGTTCGCAGTGCTTTCCTAATGACATTATAAAGAATGAGCTGATTTGAAAGATCCTATTGGCTCTATACATAATGTTGAACTCCACGTCAAGGGACTCTCATGCATCTCTCCTAAGAGTGGAATTTTTCAGACTGGATCAATATCTTCAGAGCTGAAAACAAGGAGAAGAAAAGTGGACTTCCCACAGAGTCCAGTTTCCTGACACTAAGAGAAACAATGCAATTCTCAGAAATTTCTGTTTACTAATAAGATCTATAAAGTAAATTTGAAGAGACTTGTTCCTCAGCCAGAAACATATTTGGATTATTATCTTCCCACAGGAAAGGCTTTTTAAAAAAAACTTCGATTTTGGGCAGAATGAAGAAATATTATGCAAAACCTACATCAGAAAGATGTGCCTCAACAGCAAGGCGCTCAAGAGAAAAGTGCTGCTTGCTGAGAGCAGAAAGGAAATCCATTGTGCTGCTTTCTCACACATAGCTGCTGCCTTCTCACAGTGGGGACAACTTTTGAAACGGAAAGGATTACGTTCACCAATACTTTCGAAGCATGTAAACACCACACATTGTGAAGCAAATCGGATTTGCTTCATTTCTGTATCCTCAGATGCGTCGTAACGTAGAAATACAACCCAAGTTTTAAAATGTGATTTGTTTGCAAGCATTCGTGTTGGCAGCCTGACTGCAAGATTGGAAAACAGGGACTACGCTGTGGGGACCTCAAACCAAACCAAGCTACAATTATTTCGTGTTTGATTAAGAAAGCTTTCTCGATGAAATGTCTACCAAAGTCTATGCTTCATGTATGATCTGTAGAAATGACACCTGACTCAGAATAATTAAAAGGGAGAAGATCATATTCTGCTCATGGACATTTTGTGAAGGCTAAGTCATTAATTAGTGCTGATGAAGAGGCGTCATCTTCCAATACATCGTATCCTACCACAAGCTGTTGAACAGCTTTCACTGAAGGGAAAAGGAAATAGAAAGACTACCACGTATTTTTGTCATTATAAAGCATTCTTTTAAAGTTTTCTTAACCCTTAAACGACCCAGAACACTCTGCAGTCTTGATAAGGAGCTGTTGGATATGGAGGGAGGAGGAGCAGAAAGAAGACTGAGTGAAGCCAGGTGGGGAGGTTCGGATTGATTTCAAGCCAGTGAGATTTCACACACGTGGTGGGGTAAGGTAGAGTGTGCACAAGGTGTTTTGTGGGTCAGATCCTGGCGTGAAGCTCTACACTTAATCTGCTTTCCAGGGTGTTTGATGCAAATTCAATCTGGCATCTCCCACTGGTCACAAATTTCACCCAAGGCTCCTCTCATTTTCCTGATGCTGTAGTCTGCTCATGGTTTAGAGTTCTGTGCTCCTGGCACAGTGGTTTGACAAAAACCAAAACAGTATCCCTGCTGTGCTGAATGTCCTCTCAAGCCTCATGGTGTTTGACCCCAGAGTGCACTGTGTGACCTCTCACTCCACACAGCAGCTCTAGTTTTGAGAGATATTTTGGGAAATTTACAAAATTTCTCTAGTTCAGACAGATCTCAAGAATCTCACGTCTTACTTTCAGCTCCTTCTGTAGTGAAGCGGTGAATCTCGATGTTAAAGTCCTCTTTAGATGTGCATGTTTCATACAATATCTCTAAAGTTCAAGCAGCTTATGATTCAAACATGTTTGCAGAATGTCAGCTGTACCCATTACACTGACATATGCTGAAGCATCTAAGTGTTCTCACATAAGCCAGAACCAAAACACGCTGAAGGTTCTAAAGACCAGTTCATCTTCCTAAACTGCTTGTTTAGACTTGTTTGAATATGGAGAGTGTGATGCCTTTACATTTTACTTTTAAACGTATCCTTACTTCATCCCCCCCACCCCTTGTAACAGCAAGGTACAAGGTTCCCTTAGACCCAGGCAGGGCAGGAGAGAGGAGAGGGATGTTCTGTTCTGAATGTGTGGATTCCAGGGAAGTGGTTTCCTTAGCAACGGTAGCCACTGCCAAGCCTTGAAACTTTCCCCCCGCCCTCTATGCAGGCACTCTTTGTTTTCCTTCTGTAGTACAGAAATGTGGGCTTTAGACACCACTGATGATGTCTTTAACCCAAATGATCCCTAGGCAGCAGGACACAGCATATGTGGGTTCTTCCCATCACCAGCATCAACAGAAGTTACTCGGTGTGACTCAAATTAGACCATCTCATGTTCAAACTGGTCAGGCAAACCATTTTGCTCTGATGGAGAAGCTTCAGCACAAATCTCTCCTATCATGCTCTGTTCTGTGGCACATGCTTCCCTACCCCCGATGCCCAGTTAGGTATTTAAGCAAGAAAAACTCAAAAATACAAGCTCTCTGCATTCAGAAGGCAACGTAACAAGCAACGATAGCAATATACTAACCCTCGATAACAGCAGTTACACTAACCCTCACTTTGTGCTTTTTCTTAATGCCCAAAGCATCTCTAAGAGCTGTCACATTTCAAAAGTCTTCTACTTGGCTTAGAAGTCAGGAAATGGAGAGATTTAATGATTTTTCCAAAATGCTGCTGATGGAGAGCAGGAATGGACACCATTTACTTCTCCTCTAGCTGCATGTCTTACTTGATGGATCTCCCTGGCTTCCCCCTTGTCATGTTAGATCACAGACACAGCAACCTAGAGAAACTAAACGTTTTCCATCATTTATGTTTATGTCAATCTAACTACGAAGAAAACTTGGGGTTTTATATGTCCAACCACAAAGCTCTGTGTCTTTTTACACCATAATGACCATAAAGGCGCAGTAAAGATTGCAGAGCTGTCCTCTCTGTTTGCATTTGATGGTGATATATTCCACCCCATTGCTTCTTCTCCTGGCAGTGAGAACTATTGTGTTGCCTATGCTGGTGCACTATAAATATTAGATCAATGCTATGTGCTATCAATGAGGTAGCTCTGTAGCTGTCAGCAAGAGTGACAAATATATTGGAAGGGTTTCCCTGACAGGCACTGGTGGAGCAAAATGCTTTTGCAGACAACAGGCAGTAACAGACTGTTCTTTCAGCTGGGGAGGCACCCTGTGCAGTGTAGACTGCATTGCACACTGAATGGTGACCACTGTTTGGACTCGTCCTCACCTAAAGGTCTCTGGAGCTAGAAAGCCAGGCTCTTTAATTCCAGACTGAAATACAACTTATTGGAGTTACGTCTCTCTCTGTACAGGAACTTGTTGAAGTAAACAATTATGTCTTTGCTGCTGCAAACTGGTCCATGTAAGTGTAGACCATATATATTTTTGAAAGAAAAATTATTTTGAGTATCTCAACTTTTACTTCTTTGCTGTTCTTGAATAACTTGCTATTCTCTTTCTTCCCCTAAATGCAAAAGCAAAGACATTACCTCAGTTCCTCAACTCTTAGCCCAGTTTACAATTTAAATGCAGACGACTAAAGAGGATGCAGTGAGTTCAGGCTCACAGAGTTCAAGCAGCCGTATGCATAGGCTTGTCTTTTACCACCACCATGGTCATTATCTGGACCTGATATAATCTATGGATTAATGAATAAGTTGTCTCTGTAGATTTATTTCTTCCTAGGTTGTTACGACTGAGGAACAAACTTCTTGACCTGCTTAAGAACATACAGCCTTATCACACCTAGGTGCTGTATGGACCTGAGTGGGTGTCTTGTGAGGTCAGGTCTTAACAATACCAAGTAGACAGATTGATTAGCTGTTCTATCAGCTGCATTGCCTCAGGAGTTTTAGAGTTAGGAGCAAGCCAAGTCTCCTGTCTGTAGTCAGAAAAAGCAATATTCTTTGCAGTTAACTGAGCCATGTCCAACTCATATGTAAAAAGAGTGGTGAATAAACCACCACCAGTTTACAGCCTGCACATTACCTGTATAAACGCCTGTATAAACGTACTTTACACACGCAATCACAGAATCATAGAATCATTAGGGATTGAAAGGAACCTTGAAAGAGCAGCTAGTCCAATCCCCCTGACACAGCAGGATCTCCTAGACCAAGCTGCACACAGGAACACATCCAGGTGGGTTTTAAATGTCTCCAGTGAAGGAGGCTCCACAACTGCCCTGGGCAGCCTATTCCAGTGCTCCGTCACCCTCACTGTGAAGAAGTTCCTTCTGATATTGATGTGGAACCTCCTATGTTCCAGCTTACAACCATTGCCCATCATCCTATCACCAGATGACACTGAGAAGAGCCTGGCTCCATCCTCCTGACAAACACCCTTCACATATTTATAGGCATTAATGAGGTCACCCCTCAGTCTTCTCTTCTCCAAGCTAAAGAGACCCAGCTCCCTCAGCCTCTCCTAATAAGGGAGGTGCTCCACTTCCTTCATCATCCTCGTTGCTCTGCACTGGAGTCCCTCCAGCAGCTCCACATCCCTCTTGAACACAGTACTCCAGATGTGGTCCCACCAGGTCAGAGCAGAGGAGGAGAAGAATCTGTCTCGATCTGCTAACCACCTCCCTTCTGATCCACCTCAGGATGCCATTGGCCCTCTTGGCCACAAAAGCACATTGCTTAGCTCATGGTCATCCTGCTGTCCACCAGGACCCCCAGGTCCCTTTCTCCTGCACTGCTCTTTGACAGGTCAGTCCCTAGCCTATACTGGTACCTGGCGTTGTTCTTGTCCAGATGCAAGACTCTACACTTACCCTTGTTATACTTCATTACCTTTCTCTCTGCCCAGGTCTCCATCCTGTCCAGGTCTTGCTGAATGGCAGCACAGTCTGCTGGGGTGTCGGTGACACCACCCAGCTTTGTGTCATCAGCAAACTTGCTGACAGTGCCCCCTAATTCCTCATCCAAGTAATCAATGAATAGATTGAACAGGACTGGTCCCAGCACTGATCCCTGGGACACTCCACTAGATGCAGGCCTCCAGCTAGACTCTGTCCCACTGACCACTACTGTCTGGCTGCTATCCTGCAGCCAGCTCACCACCTGATCATCTAGACCACACTGCTTGCAGTAGAACCAGTGAGCTAAACATCACTGGAGTCAAGGTCAAATGCATTTCCAATGTATTTGAAAACTGTGTTTACTTCAGCGAAGAACAATTCCACCTCTTTCAGCAGAATCATACCTGTGGGAAGGGTCAGCCAAGAACATTCCCAGGAGATTCCTGGCAATATTGAAGTGTTCCCTGGGAAGGAAACATTTGCAGCGAATAGCTGTCATTAGAGTAGGGAAGCTGTCTTGAATTTGAGGCTTGGGCCACTTTGGGAAATTGCCCATTCAATTTAATCTTTAGCAGTTAAAAGATAGCTTTTCCCAAAGAAACTCCTGTGTGGCTGCACCGAGGCAGTTGTCACTGTTGGAACTGATATGCTATTGTTCTCTGAGATTTTCTCATGGGTTTTGGTCTGGTTTTTGACAAAATCAATGACTGATAACCAGTTGTGTGTTGCAACCTCTTTGCATCCTCACAAAGGACATGATGAGATAGAATCAGGGTACAAGGCAGGACTGGAGGATGGTCAGATCAGACATTACGAAAAGGAGCACTGGGCAACACTCTTAGTCATATATTTTAGTTTTAGATGTTCCTGTAAGGAGCAGGGAGTTGGACTCAGTGATCCTTACAGGACCCTCCACTATGAGATATTCTGATTTAATGAAAGTTAATTCTGTTTATACTGCTTTGGTTTAGAAGGTTTCATCTGCAACCCTGAGCTGAAGACACATAACTTAAATAAAAGTGGTTCCTTAGGACACTAAGTGGGAGCTGGTACAACCTTTCCAGGTTAATTCATGTATCCCAATGGAAATACAACTCTCTTAGTCTGGAATTCTTCAATAAGATAACCATGCATGCATACAGTAGCACAGTGATGTGAAGCTCAGGCAAAGTGGTCCACGACTGACATAAAGGATGACACTCATCATTCTCTTTCCAAACTATAGTTAGTTTCAGTGTTTAAAGAGTGTGAGTGGTGGAAAGGAAACCCACTGTACAAACTTCCTCTCTTAGCATTGACAATAAACATTTCTTCCTGTTTTTTTTCAGTCCTGAAGTGCTTTTAAACAACTCCTGCCATGCTAGACAGTGTACTATGGCCAAGATGGTCCAGTAAATGTCCTGAAGTCACTAACTAACACATAAGTATGCTGGTGAACTCTGTTCCTGCTCTCCAGACTGGATCTGCCAGCTCATTTTTGTTAAGACAGCTTCACTACCACCGATCTGCCAGCAAAGCTGTTGTGTTACTCATCTCAGATCTAACTAGATTAAAAATACAAGGTTAATTGTCAGGTTAGATAGGGTAGAGAAGCTGCCAGTAGGCACCTGAGTTTGTAGAACTCAAAGGGTAGACCTTAGCCAACAGAACTCATGATCTGCTCGTGTCCTCTTTCAGGGACAGTATAAGCAGAAAGAGTTTTGAGCAGTTGCAGAGACTCTAAAACTCTATAGCCTTTGGTCTTGTTCTTCCTCTACTCAGAAGATTGTGAAAACCTGACGCCTAAACTGAACTTGGCGTTGATTAAAGGACACCTTTAAATAAGTGGGTTCATTTTACACTGCAAGGGATCTTCTGCGCCTGGAAGTGACTGATCTCCCCCTGCTTATCTTTCACTCATTCCTCTGCATCTCATCATATATAAAAGACTTTTTCCAGGAAATAGATTTCTGCAGAGCAAGTTGTATAGAACACAAAAAAGCAACAGAGATACTAACAGGAGAGACTAAGAGCCCTCTAGAAAACTGGGAAGCCATTCCTCACCTCCCTTCGGAGAATACAATGGACCATGACAATAACAAAGCCTTGTAATGAATCAAATACTGCAAAAAGTATCTGAAATAATATTGATCTTTTGTCTGTCATGGCCAGAACAGCAGACATCCAAGTCAAGGCTAGAAGGGGCAACACGACACAGGAACTCCAAAGGGATGCCCTGTTGGAAGAAAGAGAAAAGCAGCATTGTAATATTGTAAAGAAACCCAGATCATTGAGACACCACTATTAAAATAGAACACATCTAAGGATGACACTTTATCAAGTTAACTTGAGCATCACAGACAAGATAATGAGTGTCATAATTTATGTACTAAAGAACATCCTGTATTCAGTTAATAAACAAGGGATGCAAGTTTTTAATTATCTTTGTTGTTGTTAAAAGGTATTTAAAGGTGCTCAGCGCACTAGGACAGTGTTAGCAAACACAGTCGTCATCATCAATCTACTGTCTCACATGCACTGTATAAGAGTCGTAACAAGAAGATGTAAATGATCAGGACTAACATGGCATTACTGGCGGTGGTGGCTGACAAAGCTGTTGTAGAAACTACTCCACACTTGGCACATTTGAGCGTCAAACCGCTATGAGGCTCAGTCATCTGACTGCAAACAAACAGAACACCCACAAAAAAGAACAAAATATTGAATTGTCACCAAAAAAACCCGTCGCTACTGAAAATTAGCTTTTAAAATACGACGTCATGCAAGGGAAAGGAAGCAGACTTGCAAAAACGTGGTACTTGACATTATGGTTAGCTGTAATTATCAAAGCTTATGGGGCTTCTTTTCATGCAGACTCTATTTCTTCTGTTTCAGCTAAAAAGGGCCCCAGACGTCCAGCAATGCAAACTGCTAAGTACACTGAGATAAACGTGCTGGGGTAGACACACACGGTGAAATCCCTCTATTCAGACCAGTTAAGAGACTGTTGTAGCCAACCTCATTTGACAAAGAGGACACTTACAGGAGGAGTAAGGAGTATGTACAATTGCAAAGCATTAACAGGGAAAGCAACCTGTAAAATGTGTTCAAGAATCAAATCCATGGGCCAACCCCACAGTCAGATTTGTACTGGTGTTCTGAACAGCCCCACTAACATCTGGACTGGTTTTGCTCAGGGTATACAAAGGTCTGAATACAGGGCTTTAAATGTATGGGACCTGGTGAAATAAGTATCAGTTGCTACTAAAACCCGGGTGACCTGGTTTGCATTTTAATAAAACACAGTACACAAGCATTAAGCTCCAAGCATTCTGTATGAAGAATTGTACCTCAGCACCTGCCACGAAAGTTAAGGGGCAAAAACCTGGAATTTCATTCATTCAGCTGCCTGAGCCGACTGAACAGACTTTTCTACCCCTTCTTCCTCTGCCATCAGACCCAGCAATACCCACAGCTGACCGAGATGTGACAGAACAAAGAGCTTTACCTATTCCCAGCTGCAAAGTGATCAACATGGTGAAGACTTCAGTATTTTCCCAGGAATTTTGACCAACAGAACTCTTTTTTTACTGCTAAACCTAGTTCTCACAAGATTTCTAAACCGAGTGATGACTATCTGTAAGAAAGTGCAGTATATTTTCCATGGAAATGCATTTTTTTCCCATAAAAACCCCAGTGAGAACCAGGATGTTGTGCGAGGTGATTGTGTGCTGTGAAAAGAACTTAACGACCCCACATTGATCTAGGTGATCCTGCTTTGGTGGGGGGAATTGGACTAGATGATCTTTTGAGGTCCCTTCCAACCCCTAATGTTCTGTGACTCTGTGACTGGCTTACAGCAATTAATGACAATGAATGAACTAGAAGGACAAGCTTGTAGCAAACTTGGGGAAACACTTCCCTTCTTTGCTTGGCAGTACTTCAGCGCGAATCCAATCTCTTTACCTCTGTGGATCTGTCCTGGATCTTGCAGACAATAATAGAAATTCAGGTGTGTATAAAGCACATGAGAGCTTTCTGTCTGGGCACGCAGGATGCTACAAAAATGATTGAAAGCCAGCAAGACAATCACAGAATCACAGCATTATTGAGGCTGGAAAAGATCTCTGAGATCATTAAGGTGGTAACAGAGGTTACTCCATTCCCTGCTCTAAACCCTATACAAGTGATTTCTACAGCTGGACTTCTGACTGAACTTTTAACAGGCACAATGGAGCTGCCTTCCCAAGCTTGGCTGGCATTTTACAAATGAATGACAATCCCCTTTCTACTGCCCATAATTTGCCAAGTGGCATCAAGAAATGCTGTTACCAAACCACCATCTTGTACTACCCCAAAAGTTTAGGTTATTTCTCATTAGGGTATGTCCATGCTTTCCCAGAACAGCTGGATTTACTGTTTCTGACAGAGAATTTTCTAGCTCTTTATCCTTTAAAATAAAATACTTCTTTACTGAGTTGCATGCTGTTGGAAAGAAAGTTCTTTGTTTCATCAGGAGATGATGTGCAGGCAAATAAATTTACACACCCTAAACATTCAGTAACTGAAAAGGAAAAAAAAAACCTAAAACGCAGAGAAATCAAAGCTTGGGTAGGCTGAGAAAAAGTGCAAAGCAAAATCCATGACTGCTCCGTGTCTTTAAATCACTGAAATTAGAGCAGATGAGTTTGTGATTCTGAAATTATTAGTAATTTTGAAAGAATGTGGTTAATTTTGTAATACTTTAGATTTCATCAGTGTTACTACACAGTTAAGGAGCAAAGTAGACAAAAGTAGGGTTAAGAAATTAATAGTTTCTAAGGAAAAAGGAGGAAAAGAGAAGAAAAACAATGAAATGGTGAAAGAGCTAAAAATCAAAAGCACTTAATTGAATTAATATTAAATGCAAATGAAACCAGTTGAAGTATTGATCATAAATTCGCTCTTCTGACCAATGAATGGAACTCAATTAGGAATGTTCCTGCGAGTGGTGAAATGACTCAAGGCGGTGCTGAGCTGACCCCTAACACACAGTGAAATGAAGCCATCATCGCTTCTCGGGGCTAGAAGTGCAGGTGTTGTTGGTGTTAACTAGGAGCTGGCTCAAAATAGTAGAAGATGCAGCTGTAAGAAAATTTCAAGATACTTTCAGAAGCGTTAAGATGATAACCGTGCATTTGTGCACCATCTATTCTCCCACATGGAATGAATCCAGGTTTGCTGCTGCAGCATCTCAAAGCGTTGTCATCCAGTGAAAAAGAGTTTCTGCTACCACACCTGTAACGTTCTTCTCAGGACAGCACCCAGGAGTTGAATAGAAATGAAAATAAATAATCAATAATGCATCTTCTCCATGTACCTTTGCTCATTTTGCTTTTAAAATGAGATTTTTCCTTTGAAATTCTGTTGCACTCATCTCTCTCTAGAGAGGTGCCTGTGAGAATCAAAGGCAAATCCTTCCTGCACCTGACTAACGCCTTCAGGAAGTGATAGCTCGACTCAACAGCATAATATACAAGGAGTATTTCCCTCCATAGGGATTAAATTAGATGACAGCGAGATAAAAATACTCATTTCCATCAACACCCCCTTGCTTGTAACTGCACCAATCTTCTGCAATTTCATCTTTGTGAAACAAACTCCACTTTGCTCAATTCTTGTTCACTTAATACCGATGTACTTGTGTTTTATTAGGTTTAATTGCATTCCCTCGGGATATAACGCCGCGGCAGCTTTCGGGATGAATGGAATTCGTTAGACGTGCTGTGACACTGGTGAAGGTTCAGAGCACAACCCAAAGCAGTCTGGGTGAGTATCTGTAACTGAAAATTGGTGATACGATGGTCATATGTTTTCCAATAGCCCACTTGTTGCTTACCCTGCTCTGTGTTTGAGCTTTTTATCTAGGATTCCATCTCTGGAAACAAGTTTATTAAATACCAAAATGCCAATCACCATGTTGACCTGTCAAACAAAAAACAAACAGGTGATCTTTCAGGGCCCAAAGGACAATATTTCATCCATTTGCTTAAGGAAAAGGCTCTTACAAGCCTGCTAAACACCTCCTGAGTATTTTTTCTGAACCTGTGAAGCACCACCTCACAGCACACCAAAAGGTTTGTATTCTCAAACGGGCAACACATATGGGCACCAAGAGGCTTTGACGATCCCTGGTATCGACCTACAGATGTGTGCAGGCTACAGATGTCTACTGGCCAGAAGCAGAGGTAAGTAAGGTGGTAGAGCTAAGGTAGCTTTAACGTTTCACCAGCATCAGTTGCAGTGAAACAACAACCTAGGAAAACCACTGCATTTCCACTGTGTGTGCAGGGCAGAGCTAGTCAGAGCATGTGATGACCATGACTGTGTTCCTTTTCCAGCACTTCTGAGCCATGTGGGTGTCCCCACTTCTGCACAAGTAGCTTGTGTTCTCACATGTCCTCCTGCACATTAATCATCATCGATGTCATTCACCAATATGCCCATCTTGAGCTTTTTTGGCTGTTGTTCCCTGGGTTCTGTGGGGCAGATAAATGCCCCGGTATCCTGTTGAGCTCTCTTATGGTAAATGGTGCTATGATCACGTACGTGAGTTGAAGAATTCAGTTAAAAACCCTTAAAATCACAGTCTTTCAGCATTGTCACTCAATGGATACACTAATGACTTTTGAGGAATGACTTAATGGCTCTTATTATCTCTCTGTATTAGCACACTGAACTCTAGGGACCTGTCTCTGCAGAGAGGAAAGACCAAGTTTGCAATTCATTACATAAATGTTCCCAGTTTATAAGTATTTATTAGAAAGGGTAATCATTTGTTCCTTTCAAACAGGTTGCCAGGTCTGTCCTGACAAGTGCTTCCCATCCCATTATCACTTTATCCTTGCCAGGTCTGTCCTGACAACTGCCTTCCATCCCATTATCACTTTATTTCCAGCATTTCCATTTTCCAGCAGATGTTATGTAATTCTTCTGCTTCACACACTCAGGCTGAAGTGGTTGCATGGAACAGCTCCTTCCACAGCTACCAGCTAATGGTGGGGCAAACTGCAACTGGGAACTTCAAACATCTCTGAACAAAGTCTACCAATTACACAGAGAACATCCAGTTCCAAGTGAAAATTATGACTGGCTTTTCGTAAGCATCCCTTGCTCCTCTCTCTGTGTGAGAAGCTGTACAAAAGGATCCTGGCTTGACTCCAGGCAACGCTGAGACAGATTCTATGGGAGTAGTAAACATCCATTTCAGACAAATCTGTGTATCTGAATGGCTGCATCTTTGATGACTACTAAGAATTATCCCCTTTTTGCAAGGGAAAAATCAGAAATAAATGGTGCTGGCACAGCTACCCTCGTATAAAATTGGTGGAGTGGAAAGAAGGATCGGATTCAAAAGCTGTAGGGGAAAATGCTAAACAAATGATTGTAAAAAAAATCCATACAGGCTGCATAGCAGCTGAGTGATAGCCAATGGCACATGTATGGTGCAATTCATCTCACCCTAAGTAGACACCTGAAATACTTGTGTTGGTTTGAGCCCTACAAGTGCCTATAAAAGAGCATCTTTTTCGCCAATGACAATGAAACACGGGCAGGGTAACTGCTTTAGATGCAGAAATCAACTCTGCAAATGTTTACAATTAGGCAAAGTAAATCCTGTGCCTACATTCCCGAGCTGTGGAAGATTAATACACAAATGAGTAACATTTCCCAGCTATGAGGATTTTTTTTCTTTGCCTTCAAAAGCAGTCGCCATGGTGAACTTGCTGGCTGGTTCCACTGCTTCTGTTGCGTTCGTGGCGCAGTGAGACGGCGCTGAGCTTCGTAAGGCAGCGACGACTGTGTCAGGGTGATTGATGTGCTGCTACTCAGTGATGTCTGGAATGGGGTTTTGTGCCACCGACCAGCAGCGTATTATTCTTTCACAGCTTGTGAAAGACACACGTGTAAAGAAGTGAGATAATCACACACATCATGCATTCAAAATGCTGAAGGTATAAGAGACCCTAAGCTCAGTATTTACATCAACATCTAATGCTACTGTAGAGTTTTTAGACTTAACTAGCATATTTCATACAAAGTGATGGAAATTAAGAGTAATGTTTACCAGGACAACAGCAGCTGCAGGTCCAACGAAAGCATATAGCAGCCCTCCTTCAAGAGACAACCAACAGCTGGAAAGAACAGTAGAGAAAAACTAACACAAATTAAAAATGAGTGTAACACATCGCCAGGAAAACAGTTGTAATGACTACAGCATGAGATTCTTCTGGGGTACATTTACTCCTACCTGCACACACGTACAAGCAGTTCCTTTGGTAATATGAGGATGTAAAGAGTTTAAAGTTATTCCCATCCATAATCCATTGAAACTGATAATGTGACTTACACATGCATTCACATATCTCAAATGTGTTAACAGCACAATAGAAAATCAGTTTGCATCTCTATCTCAAACCTCCTTTGGCCATTTGTGATCAGCTAACTGGACTGGACTTGCCAGGTAGGCACCAAGAAACACTTCCAGCCTCCAATGTCTGACAGATTTATACTTTAAACAATGAGAGGTCAGGTACCTGTAAAGCAGAACTTCAGCAAAAAACCACGTTTCTACATATCTTCTCTTGTTGTGATTTAGTAATTGTCATCACAATTAGATTTCACAGATTATGTTTCCCTTAAAGAAAAGCTGTACGTGATCTAACTGATCTGCAGTTGCTGAAATATTTGGCAAACAGTGTAAATGTATATTTTAAAGCATTTAAAACCTGCCTTTTCTGGTGAGCTGCTAATCCTGTCGAGTTGGGCACAATGCATCAGGGCTTTCACTGGAAACCATCACATTTCCAAACACAGAGCACTTAGAGAATCAAATTCTAAATATTTGATGCTCTGTGATGTAAAGCTTTCCATCTTTGCAAAAAATCATGAGCTTCACACACTGAAGTAAATGCAGCTGGGCTGCTTCCCCAGTGATTGCACATTCAAGCAACTGCATGCTTCTCTGAATGCAGGATCACAACGACAGATCAGGAAACTCCACCACACACGTTTGGTTTCCTTGGATCTTACATCCAGAAACGCATCCATACACGTCTTCTTTATTTCCAACACTGCTTCTGTTCTTTTGAAAACCAAGCCAATTCAATATTTATTTTAATTAATATTAATGTAAAAATCTTACATTTCAATTCCATTTTAATTTTTACATCAGAATGGGTTGAATTTTAAAATTTGAACGCTGTTAGTGGTCTGTTACAGCTGGAATTCTAACTGCAGTGGGGCCATGTGAGAGCCACGACGTGAACTCCAGAGCCTCAGTGCGCTACACTTTGGCATGATAAATTCATGCAGTTGGTTCCTATTTGCTTCACGGTCACGATACGCATCAGGCTATTCCATACTGTACCTCAAAAAAGCAACCACAAGGATGATGTTCAATTTATCCTTGGAATGTTAAAGAAATATCCTCTCCAATTTTTCTTACTGTTTTTCCAGGAGGCAGCTTATTTATTGTGAGGGACCGAGACTGTGGGCATCTGAGAGGGAGGAATGTGCTCTCTGTGTATTTCCCTACCAGCAGGAACTCTTACACTTAGTGAAGAGGACTACTCTGCATAACTAGTACCTATAATTAAATTGCTTGTGTTTACTGGGAGATAGAAACAGCAGTTCCTAAAAATCATTGAGGAATCGTAGTTGAAATGTAATTATAATTTCCCTGAAAAAAGGGATCAATACGTTTTTTATCAAATACAAACTTATTCTTCTAATACAAATGTATTCTTGTAACACAAAAATCTTCAGAATCAAGGTAGAGCTATTCCCTCCCTGACACATTCCATCAAATAAAATGGCTGCTCAAAAGAGTGACTTCTACTGAGAGGCAGAGATGGTTACAAATTTAGCGGTTGTCTTCTTTTCTTTACACAACCTGAATTTTAAACTGTTTCTAAAATGGTTTCATTTCATTGCAAAATTAGTTTCTCAGCCATGTGCAATGCGGTTGTTGCAACGCATTGAACGTCTGCCAGCTGACGAATCTGAAACCCACTTTCCACCAATTATTTGCTCTGGAAGTCTTTCTGAAGACAGACCCTCAGCTGCCTTCTTAGGACATAAAGCAGTGCTGCGATTTTCTGACTTCGTTAATACGTAGCCCTCTATAAACATGAGTAGGATGTGCACCTTAATTATATATTATTTTAATATCTACATCATATAATCATTATATTATTATTATATAATATCCTTAAGAAT
>VXBP01001614.1:118485-163261 GCA_013400115.1 Rhinopomastus cyanomelas
TTCCAACCATCTACCCTACAACCCTAATCACTAACCATATTATATACAGTATAATTACATGAAATAATATATATATTATGTATTACTATATTATTATATTCTATATTTTATTTTATATTATTTATATTTTATTATGCATCTGATATACATATCAGACATATATCCAATATATCAGGTATATTCTATAGCTCTGATAACTTGTAGCAATAATCACAGGATCATAGAATCATTAGGGATTGGAAGGGACCTTGAAAGATCTAGTCCAATCCCCCTGCCACAGCAGGATCACCCAGACCACGTCGCACAGGAACAACGTATTCACTAGAGACTTGCACAAGCAGTTGGAAAAAACCAGTCAGGCTCTCAGACATGAAAACTTTTCCCAGATATCCTGAAATATCTAAAAGCATCTCATTGTGTTTGATATTAGACTTAGGAAATGCCTTCATCTTCAGTGTCTGTATCAGTACGAGTGTCTGTGTGAAATGGTTTTCATATGTGATTTTAATGGACTTTAATGTAACTGTCTAATAATACAAGAAAAGCTTTGAGAAGAAAGATAAAGGAATTAAAAGACAAAAAAAAGATAAAGAAATTAAAGATGAAAATCAGAGATCACTGAGCACAGAAGTCAGTTGAGTGTGGACAGTTCAAGCCACCCTCATCAGTCCAACATCCTGTGAAGCTGAGATCTGCTTCAAAGATCTGTAGGCGGACTGGAATGAATTCCTTCATTGCTACTCTCACTGTTGTCCATTTGGAACCACTGTTTGCAAAAACAGCACCTTTCACACCAGGAATCGTTTGCAATGGGACGTGTTTCTGATGGCAGTGGCAGCATCCAAGCGACTGCAGCCAAACAGCAGTTCAAAAGGTTACACAAGTGGTTGAGATATGGGGTGGGGGGAAGAGGAGCAGGACAGGAGCTCAGTAGGTGTTGTGGGACACAATTCTTTGCTGGCTGTAGAGCGCTACATAGCACAGAACCATAGAAGCATCAAAGCTGGAAAAGACCTTCAGGATCATCAAGTCTGTTTGCCCTACGATCCCAAATTACAAAACAGCAGCTGACAGCTAATGGAGGAGGAATCTCTACTCCTGTGATCCTTGCTTTCCTTATATCCTTCTGATGCCAAATGGGATTGATCCTGCAAGGGACAGAGCTCCATCCTCAGTGGGGTCTGGACATTGCAGTCTTGTGGTGTGTAATTCACTTACACTAGCGTTTCTCCAGTCCTGGTTCAAGAACTATTTAGTCCTTTATAAAAAAAGGCAGAGACATGAGCACACGTTAGAAACTATGTCAGAGGAGCAGGTCCTCTGTAATGCTCCCAGAAGACAGCCAAGACTTGTTTCACTAATGATTTCCAGTCATAAGTACAGGTTAAGCACTCAAGCCAAGTCAGCTATATCTCATTAAAGGGATGCGAGATGCATGTTGTCACAATTTAAAACTGAAGAGCTCAGTGTTTAGGTCAGTATTCAGGAGATGGTTTTGAATCCTTACCCACCCAGAACTGGAGCAAGGGTTTGAAGGCTCCCCTGCCATGTGCCAAGGTGGTGGGGGCACACAGGGCAAGGATGGACAATCCTGAGCTCACTCAGTGGTGACGCTAAGGAGAATAATTATATATTCATTGAGGCAAGGACTTGACCTAACTCATCCACATCACTGATGAATGCCCTCATTACCAGGCTACAGAGTCATATTTCCTCTCTTTCTGTCCAGATGCAGACTTAATTCCTTCGGCAATGTGAGGAGAGCTCCAAACAGGATGACTGAAGGAAGTGCACCCTTGCATACATAATGCCTTGGTGGCTGGAGGAAGGCTCAGCCTAAGCTCCTTCTTCAGCACGAAATAGCTGAAGGGCACCCTCACTGAGAGGTGACTTTGCCAGTGTTAAATAAGCACTGGAACTAGTGAAGTGGCCAAACAGCAATTATATTAATAAAATGTAAATGAAGTGTGTGGATCTCCTCCTCACTTTATTTCCAGTATGGGCCAGTACAGGAGGTGGATCAGGCACTCCAGGAGAGACAAGGTGGCTGGGGAAGCTGTTTGGAGATTTCTGTGGGGCTGTGGTTCCAAGTAGCTCAGGGCATTAAAGCCAAGGTCCACGCTTGGCGGGCAGCAGCCTAGGTGTCAGAGAGACTTGTTAGTGCAATTCTACAGATGAGTAGGGGTTGCAGAGGCTGACCAGACCATTGAACATTCTCTTTTGTATTCAAATGTGAGGTGTCTAAGTGGACCTGGCCCTCAGCATTTCTAAAGCACTTGCTTTTAAGCCTTTTTAAGTCTAAAAGTCTTCAAAATCTAGGATTTTAAGCATTTACTAAGCTCGGTCCAAGACAGGCATGTGGAGGCCAGTAGAAAAAGGCAGATTGAAATGGGCTGTTAGGAAGAGGTTCTTTAGCAGGAGCAGGGTTGAACACTGGAACAGGTGGCCCAAGGAGTGAGTTGAGACCCCATTCCTGGACCTCTTCAAGGCTGGACAAGTCTCTGGGCAACCTGATCTCGTTGAGGCTGTCCCTGCAAGGGGGTTGGACTGGATGACATTTGGAGGTCCCTTCCATGGAATGGAATGGAATGGAAGGCCATTCTATGATTCTATGATTCCATGATGCTATGATTATATGGTTTTGTCTTTGCTCTTTTGAGATCCACTCAGTGACTTGCAGGGTGGTTCCACGTGTGAACAGATACCTGTAGAGCCTTTAGCCTCCGCTATGCAATTCCTGATGGCTATGACAATCTTGCTAAGTAAAAACACAATCTATCATTTCAGATTGACTTACTAGTGGGCTGTTCCATATCCTTTTGTCTTGGTAAAGCCTATTGATATGGCAACCACTAATGCTGGTAAACCTGAAAAAAACACCAAAACCAGTAATAACCATTAGATCTGAGCAAAATATTGTTGTTCTGCCCGGACAAAAAAAAATGACAAGGAAAGCTAACGCAAAACAGATGATTTTACACGGAATGAATCATTTAATGAAGCACAGTGCTATTGCAGGGTTTGTTTTTGTGAAGCGCCGGCAGGGAGGAGGACACTGTTTTGTGCCCACGATGTAACCCTTTGATGCAGCGACATTACTGGAACATTTGACAGGTCTTAAAATGAACTAGGGAAGAGGCTTCATGAATATTGAGTGGGTGGTTTCTCTTGTTTTATTTGGATTTTTTCTTGACATTGCACTGCTTTTCTGAAAATCACCTAACGTTTTGTTAAAACATATTTATGAAGGAATGGTAATGTCTCTACCAGCACAACGTGAGCTCTTGATAACATGGGAAGTCTCCTAACCTAGTTTTCTTCTCAGCAGTGTGCCGTCTACTACCTTTCAGGTTTCCTGAAGAACATCATTACACTCTTGACATTGCTGCATTGAGCATTTCATTCCAAGGATTCCAAGGGAAAGAATTGTATAGACTTACCCCATCCAAGGCACAGGAAGCGCTTTCTTATGAGCCGTGTCCTAATTTTGCCAGTAACAGCCATATATGACTGCCACGCTTCTGTCAAAACCCAACAGAATGAAGCTAAGAAGAAGAAGTGTAAAAATGCGGTTGTTGTGGTGCAGATGCCCTGTGGGGAGTAAAGAGAAACTCGTGCTGAATACTTAGGGACATTCATTTATCTTTTCAGTTTGAAGAGTTGTCATGTCCTACCATCCTGACCATTATTTCATTATCCTCAGCATCAACTTCCTCTTTATGATGGGGACAAAGAGAGAGAGAGAAAGAAAGAAAAGATGTTGATTCTCTCGTGTTGAGACAGAAGAGGTTTTGACTGCTTGCCCAGACACTGAGAGTGCTGAGTAGGGACAAAGAACACAAAATGAATCATGCCAGCAGATTCTTCTCTACACATTTACTTGGACCATGGTGCTATTGTGCTAAGCGGGTTACAGAGATCCAAATGCACCTCATAGAACCATAGAATCAGTAGGGATTGGGAGGGACCTTGAGAGATCTTCTAGTCCAATCCCCCTGCCACAGCAGGATCACCTAGACCAGGAGTCCCCAAACTTTTTAAACAGGGGGCCGGTTCACTGTCCCTCAGACAGTGTCGGGGGCCGGGCTATAGTTTGTGCTGCCTGGCTTGTCCTGCCTGGGAGCTGGAGGGACACACCGGGGAGCTGCCCAGCCCGGCTGCGCAGTCAGCAGGTAGAAGTCATCTGCGGCTGCTCAGCTGCTGGGGGGCCCACATTGGAGACCCTGGGGACCCCTGACCTAGACCAAGTCCCACAGGAACACTGTCACTTGGATTTTCTTTTTCTCCATGGTGAAACATCCAGATTGTGAATCTGAGTTTCAGGCAATAGATTTTCATTTTTTAAAGAACCAGATTCTTGTAGATCATTAATCTGCCGGAATATACTGCCAGAGATAATTTAGTCTGGTTTAAGGATCACAGCCTTAACAGTTACCCTGGATATTGTTTTTGTGAGTGTCAGTCGTTTGGTGTCAGTCATTTGTCAGCTGAGCAGTATTTTGAGCACACTGGCTTTCTTTTGTCACTGTAGCCCTTAATTAAACTTGACATTGTAGATTATATAAATGAGCTTCTTGGCAGAAGTGATGATCTACCCTCCACTGTGGTGGTTAAAATGTTAGTCACAGGCGATAAAACTGCAGTGTGCGTTGGACCCCAGAACTAAAACCAGAACCCCACTGGTCCTGTTGAGAATACTCACATCACAATTTATCTTAAACACAAGTGGAAGGGTGGAAATTAAATCAAACTTTAAAAAAAAAATAAAGCATTTAATACATAAAATATTAACAACGCAAGACAGTGGCTGAAAATTGTAGATGTTATTTTTGTGATTATTTATTTATGCAGGGTACACATCAAATAGCTATCCTGCACACGTGAAACAAACAGTTAAACAGGTTTTTTAAGTAAAATCTCAGTTCAACAAAGAATTTTGGGACAAATCAGAAAAATTTCTCACTAGATATAGATGCTCGCATATATTACTGGAATAAGAGTATATAAATATTTGGGAAGGATATAAAACACATGATAGATATGAAAGTGATAATACATATGAAGTTATATATATGACATCAGGTATAGGTTTTGTCATTCATTTTATATTCAAATTATTTTCAGGTCTTTTTTTATGTGAATTTTCCCAGGTTCTTACCTGAATTGTTCAATAGGTACCTCGAATGTAGAGCTGACAGCTGATACCAGCTGATACCAGCATTAGCTCACATCAACCTCCAAATTTTCAAAACCTTATACACTTCACACAGGACCACAGAATTATTAAGGCTTGAAAAGCTCTCTGAGCTCATCCTGCCAAGACCACAACCTAACATCACCCCATCGGCCATAGCAGGGCACTAAGGTCCTTAAACACCTCCAGGAATGGGGACTCAACCACTGCCCTGGGCAGTCCATTCTGGTATCTGATCACCCTTTCTGTGAGGAAGGGCTTCCTAATATCCAACCTCCCCTGCCCAGGGCAGCTTCAGGCCCTGCCCTCTCATCTTGTTGCTTGGGAGAAGAGCCCGACCCCCACCTGACAAGAGACAACCTCCTTTCAGGGAGTTGTAAAGAGGTAGAAGGTCCCCTCAAGCCTCTTCTTCTCCAGGTAATGTTCTGTATTCTGTGTACTTCTGGAACTGAGGGACCCAGAACTGGACACCTTTTTGAGGAACAGTCCAGTTTTTTTAGAGACAAACTCCATTGGTAAAACTCTATATTACCTTGGGAAAAAAATGTTGGTGCAGTCTCTTCCTTGTCAACAACGTAAATCCACAAACAATCCTGATGCCTTAGGTGAAGGCATTGCTAACTCTTATGGCTGACTGAGTACAACCTGTGGGCTTCAGGTGATAATTGTATTGAAAGAACAAGAGGTGATGATAATCTGAGGCAAATGCAGACAGGGATGTGGAATAAAGAACTGCAATGAAAATGTTAATCACCAAATGAGAAGATAGAACCAGGTTGCATTTGAAGCCATCCTTGCTCTAGCTGGAATATCAGACTGCTGGTTGGAACTAAGTGTTCTGAATGAAAGGCAGGGCCCCCTCATGAACACAGAGGATCACAGAATCACAGAACTTTAGGGATTGGAATGGACCTTAAAAGATCATCTAGTCCAATCCCCCCACCACAGCAGGATCCTCTAAATCAAGTCGCACAGGTGGGTTTTAAACCTCTCCAGAGGAGACTCCACAACCCCCTGGGCAGCAGATTCCAGTGGTCTGTCACTCTCACTGGGAAGTAGTTCATTCTCATACTGATGTGGAACCTCCTATGTTCCAGCTGACATCTGTTGCCTCTTGTTCTATCACTAGATGACATTGAGAAGAGCTTGGCTCCATCCTCCTGACACTTGCCCTTTCCATATTTATAAACATTACTGAGGTCACCCCTCAGCCTCCTTTTCTCCAAGCTCAAAAGATCCAGCTTCCTCAGCCTTTCCTCATCAGGGAGATGTTCCACTCCCTTCATATTCTTTGTGGCTTTGCACTGGACTCTCTCAAGCAGTTGCGTGTCCTTCTGGAACTGAGGTGCCCAAAACAGAACAAAAGATTCCAGATGTGGCCTCACTAGGGCAGAGTAGAGGAGGAGGGGACCTCTCTGGATCTACTAACCCCACCCTGTTCCCCACCCCAGGATCTCATTGGCACGAGGATGAGTCTGTATCACTGACAGAGCAGTGTATTTTTCTCACAAACATCAGAGAGATGCAAATCAGCCTCAGAACATCACCTAACCACTGATGTCAGGCTGTGCTGACAGAATTATGTGCAAGCAGTGTCTGAAGTGACTTCAGCCTCCCTTCATCCCCAGCTCTAAAACAATACTGGCAGTTGAAGCTCCCCTTGGCCAAGCAGAGCCATGAGCTCAGTGTGGGTGACCAACAGCCCCTGGAAATCTGCCTTTTATGTGCTTCTGTATTCTTCCCCTTTGATAAACAAAGAACCAACGTTGTCCTGTCTGCAAAAGTGCTGTATATGGAGAGTCTCTTTCCAAATACAAAAAGAAGCTCATTTTCACCAAATGTTGTTATTAAATGAATCTCTGGGTATCTCTAAGACTTAATTTTACCAAGTATTTTCTTGGTACTTTCTTTTCTTTCTTCCCAGGCCATAGACTTGTCTCAATGCCTCCTTCTCCTTTGCCATGGGACCACCACCGTGCCTCACATTGCTGCATGTGCAGCAGCACCATTAAAACCTTGTAGCCCATCAGAACACTGCAGCATGTCAACCTGTCTATGCCAAGAGATAAAGCTGCTTTAGGAGGAGATGCTTCTTGTTTCTAACCCTGGGTTATTAAAACTCACTGAATTAATTACCTGGGCCAAACACTGCCATCTTGCAAGAAAATTAATTGTAGCTGCCTAATTTATACACTATTTCTTCAAGCTTCTGGAATTAAGTCAACTCTGTTACTTTAACCTTCTCCTCCTCTCATTGCTCTTCTCAGCTCCCCATATTTAATTCTAATTACAAGCAGGGGAAGGGAGCTTCTCCATCCTCAGAATGCACAATTTCATGAGTTTTAATTGAGCCTCTAGCATTTAGCTATCTTGAATATCTAAGCAGGTCTGTTCATACCTTTTTAATAAACTATTGAGAGCAAAGTCGCACATCAGGCATCAAATTATTTCCTTCTGCTACTCCTGTAAGACATCCACTCCAAATGAGGGTAGTGAGATGTAAAAAACCCACTACACATTCAAAGCTACTTATTCAAGTGATTAATACTTTGAAAGTAATAATGGTGCATAATAAACAAAACATACATTTGTATTGACTACGAAAACTAGGTCACAATTGTTTGTGGAGCATCTGGTTGTTGTTTTATTTCTGAGTAGAACAGTGGCTGTTTTTAACAGTGGTGTGAACAGACCTCCCACGCAAAGACAACAGGCTAAGCAAGGAAACACGATTTGTCTTCTTGCCCTGAAACAGGTTCTTTTTCCTTCAGCAAACTTGTTGCCTGTCTCTAGCTTCTGATAAATAGTCAGAGCTACTGCAAATTAAATTCGTATTGGTGACAGCAAATTTAATAGGACTAAAATCTACTCAGCTAGATTATGTCATGAGCCAGAAATTAAAACTACTAGAAAATAATTAAAAGAATAAAATTCTTTGAAGATTAAAAGAAAAAGAATATTGCCCTTGATTTAGTTCTGAGCAGACAAACTTAAGGAGGTCATTCAAATGGGTGTTAATTTTATTCTTCGGCAGTTCTGGGCACGCACTGAATAGGCAAAAGGCAGCACGTAAGAACCACAAAATAAACCAAAGAGTAAATGAAACAACAACAAAACATCACAAAGAGAATGCAAAGGATGCAGAAATATTTGAAAGATAATTCTGTTTCAAAATGGTGTGATTTGGTGGTGATTTGTGACTCTCCTCAAGTATAAAATCTTCACTTTCCTTGCATTAAAAATATACATTCATAAAATGTGAGCCAAAAAATGCCCACACATGACACATGGACAGAAGCAGAGCCTGGACCAGGAACCCTGCCTGATGGTCAGCTTGCACAGAACTTTCCTCGTGCTCTGCAGGGCTCGGTTGCACTGGCTGCAAGCTGTGCTGTGCTAATTTGCCTCAGGGCTACAGAAATATTTGTGCCTCATTTTGATTACTGGTTGGGATAGAGGCACGAAGTCCATCTGGATAATTCCTAATATGCTCAGCTATGTCTAACATATGAGCCAGTAGAATTTATTGTGTTCTTTACAGCACAGAAAATTGCCTGAGATTGCCAGTGCAACATGCAAGCGTGTAACCTGCCAGCTCAGAATTGCTTTCTTGGTGGCATGCCTAGTGGAAATGGAAAGCCGGGATGAACGCAGTCCTCATACATTTTCCTAACACTCACACTCATTTCAGTCTTCCCCCTGGTTTTGATCGTTTCTGCTGGGTTATATTCAAGCAAAAGTGCTCAGCACAAACAGTATCACAGCACAGGTTACTCAGAGGCAATTCCACTTATTCAAAGTCTGGCAATCTTGTGTGAACATGTGTATTTCTCTGAGCAGGCAGCAGGTAAAGCAACAGAGTCGTCTAATTCCTTACACGATTAGCTCAAAAGTCAGCTGGAGGCCTCCCATTTGTTTGAGTGGGATTTCTATGGGACATTACACCTTTAGAATAGGGGATGAAAGGTACATGAGCAGAGACTCGTGATCTTGCTTCTTACTGAAAGAGGTTTAAAAGGTTACAAGGTATGGGATGAATATTTTTCTGGTAAACTGAATCGGGTCTGCTTCACATCATGAATTTATCCTGTTGGCTTTGATGTTAATCACTTTAAACAAGGTAAAAGTCAACTGTGTCAGGGCAAAATAGTGGTTTAACTGTGTCCTCACTGGATTATGTTGTGACATTTATGAAACTCATAACAGCGGGTTTTCAGGCAGACATAAAAGAAAATAAGGTCTTTGCTACTCTGAAGCATAAAATCAAATTAAATACATGCTTTTCAGCTTCCTCCTGACTAATTAATCTCAAATTGCTATCAATGTGTTGGAATAGCAGCGGTTCTCTGTGCCAGGGAACATGCTTTCCCAGTTCTCTTCTCTTCATTGCATTTGGGTTGGTTTTCTTCTTCTGAATGTCAACTCTTGTGGGTGTGAAGTGGTCACGGCTCAGCTCAGGTTAAAAAGTGGGACTCACTGGTGTGCTTTGTTAAAACAACTTAATTACTAAGCTGTTGGGAAAAGAAAAAGAATTGAAGCTGATGCTGATGTGAAGAAGGATCAGAAGTAGCTTTGTGAGGTTTTACATTAGCAAGGTTGAAAGATTCCTTATTTAAAGATATGTAAGATATAGATTTGGTTTCTGAACTGATGGACAAGGAGAACCAGCTTGGGCTCTGAAAAGCATGGGAGAATGGAAATCCTTCTACGCTTGCACAGCATTGAGGTGCTTCTATAATACAACTATACACAATTGTAATGCAATGGTACTATAGAAGGTGAAGTGTGAACATAAGGGACTGGACTGATATCAATGAAAGTGCAGCTGAACTGAACAGTCTCTGTATATGGCCATAACGCTGGTAAAAAGAGACTTCACGCTGGTTCTCAGAGTGGTTCTACTGAGCCATCAGGAGCCATTCTATTCACTTGGAAACTGTGGAAATTGGAGTGGGGATTACAGATGAATAATAAACTGGCTTAAGTGATGTTATTCCACTTTGTTTTTTAGGACTGTTAGTTTTCAGAAGCTGTTTTTAGACCCAGAAAATTTATAGAATGGAATGTTCAGTGTGCTCCCTCAAATGGAGATGAATACTCTTGGCAGTTTTGAAGAGATACAGTGATGAGACAACTGCGTTCACAATTTCAACTTATTACATGAAGATGGACAGAATTTTGGGTGTCTCTTGGGATTATTGTAAGTAGAAATATTTGGTTGCATTAGCATACTAATGGATGTGCCTTTTTGGAGAAGAATGGAGACTACAAGAGCCAGCAGTAAATTAGAGTGATGAGCAACCCATGCTAGAGTGTTCCAAAGATCCTGAGTCTTCCCAGCTTTAATTTATTTAAAAGTTCACAGTGGGGACTGAGTGATTAGCTAAGGGCAATGAGCCAGGACTGATAATGATGGGGTGGCTGAGCTAAACACAAGGGTTACACATGAGTCAGCAAGGACTGCAGCTAAAGAAAGAGTTGAAAGAGAGCTCCCTATGGAGTTCTGAGAAAAAGAGGAGGACGTGTCCAGGCACTGGCAAAAGCAAGGAACTGAAGAAGCTTCCTTCAAAAGGTGGCATAACATAGGAGGGGAACACAATGGATACTGATATGCTCAAGTGAATGGAACCAGATATGGGAGACCTCACATTTCTGTAGGAGGATCCAAGCGCAGCCAATGCAAACTGATGTCCTGATAGGAAAACATCTCCTTGGGCAGACAGGAAGTATTGCCCGTGTCACTACATGGCAAAAATCTGCTGTCAAATAATATTTTCTTTTAGAGAAATGTGCCTGCAGCTGGAGTACCTTTATTTGAATCTTGTTTGCTTTATTTTAGATTTTGATCTCATTTGCTAACAATAAAATTGCTGTGATGTTTGGGAGTTTCCACAGCAATCAAAACACTGACTAGAACGAGAAACTCAGCTACAAAGCCTGCAGTTGTCTTTCTCTTAGTCTGTCTGTGATGATTATAAACCTGTCATATGAAATGGTCTATGTTTTTGTCTGCGATATCAGCAAATACTCCTTCTCTGCATAAGTGTTTGAGTACCAGCCTTTTCCATGAGTGACTGAAACCACTGAAGCACCAGCTCTGCGATGGTCTCATCACATCATCGTATGTCACCTACCTTTATACTTTATTTTTTATGGCTACATTTTGCAAACAAACTGGATTAGGAAGCATCGTGTGGCCACCTGGAATGATGAAGCAAATGTGTCTATTAATGAATTTATCCGTGCTGCAAAATAAGGAGGTCACATACAAACGGGTTGCTGTCACCAGTGCTTTGCCAGTGTGAACTACTCCAGAATCAGGGCACTAGCTGTGCCAGGAGACGTGCTAATGCTTCCAGAGTACAGAAGACTTTGTGACAATGCTCGAGATCATGTTTTACACTGAGGCAGGTGTGATAGAATCATAGAATTATCATGGCTGAAAAGGACCACTAAGATCATCAAATCCAGCCCTCATCCCAACATCTCCCTAACCCCTAGACACTGGCCTCAAACTCTTTGTTCTCTCACTCAGTAAAATATGTGCTGGGTTTGAGCACTGTGGTGGGCCCGATCTCAGGCCGCAGCAAAGCCCCCACGCAACCACTTGCTGACTACCCTCAGCAAGATGGGGGAAGAGAATCGTAAAAGTGAGAAAAAAATGTGGATTGAGCTAAAGACAGTTTAATACTTGAGGGAAAAAAAACAAATCCTGCACCAAGTGATACAAAGGCAGCCACTCACCACCTCCTACCAGCAAACTGCGGCTCAGCCGCAGTCCAAGAACATCTACCTGTGAGAGACCACCACGAGCTGTGCTGCTGAGCACGTTGTCATACGGTATGAGAGATCCCTTTGGTCAGCTGATATCAGTTGCCCCAACTGTGCCCCCTCCCAAAGTCCTGCCCTTCCCAGCTGACTTGTTGGCAGGGCAGCAGAGAAATGGGGAGGGTTTGATGCTGTGTCAGCCCTGTTCAGTAACAGCTAAAACAGAAGGTTTGCAACATTGCTTTAGTGAGAAATCCAAATCACGGCACCATTCAGACTACTGAGAAGACAATTAACATGCCAGCCAGTGTACAGGAACAAAACCCTGAAAACAAGTGGAGTGTGTGTTGGTGTGTAAGAAGAACGGAGGGTTTTGATTCACACATTCACAGATTCATAGAACAGCAGGATGGAAGGGACCTCCAGGATCTTCTAGCCCAACCTATCAACTAAAACCAGAGTTTCAATTAGCTGTCCCAGCAGCCTGTCTGACTGGGTCTGAAAACTGTCCAATGTGGGGCAATCGGTCCCTTCCTTTGGGAGATGATTCCAGTGGTTTATTGCTCTTGTGGGGAAGAACCTTCTCCTGGTCTCCGGTCAGAATCTCCTCAAGAGCAACTGACACCCATTAACTCTTGGCTCTTCCACGGGACTCTCTTTGTGAAAAGGGAGTGGTGAAGAGCAGGATCACCGACTTGGATAAGCAAGAGTGCCCCATCACATACAACACGGTCAATGTAAAGTGATTATGCAACAGCATCACGAATCACATTAATTCCGCTTATGGCCACAGCAGTAATTTGCAATGCTTTTAGTGCACTAGCTGCGGGTCGTTTCAGAGGCCATCCATCTCTTTCTTCATTTTGCATGGACATCCCTGTAAAGGTGATGAAACTGCCTCATCTCCTGAATGAAATTGCAATTCCTCTTACAGGGCTCTATCTGATGGAAAAACATAGCAAAAAAACAAGGAATCTACAGCATCCTTCTAAAGACAGGAGGTGGAATCATAAAATCATTAGGGATTGGAAGGGACCTTGAAAGAGCATCTAGTCCTATACCCCTGCTACAGCAGGATCATCCAGACCAAGTCACACAGGAACTCATCCAGGCAGGTTTTAAATGTCTCCAGTGAAGGAGACTCCACAACTCCCCTGGGCAGCCTATTCCAGTGCTCCATCACCCTCACTGGGAAGAAGTTCCTTCCAATATTCATATGGAACCTCCTATGTTACCTGGGTCCTCCTTCTTTCCCTTTTTGAAGACTGGAGTGACATTTGCTATCCTCCAGTCCCTAGGCACTTCTCCTGATCTCCAGGACTTGGAAAAGATGGTGGAGAGTGGCCTAACAATGACTTCTGCCGTCTTCCTTAGTATGTGTGGGTGCGTGCCACCTGGGACCATGGATTTGTGTACATCCAGTTTGCTGAAGTGATCACTAACCCAGTCCTCATCAACCAAGACAAGATCCTCTCTTGTCTCAACTTCCTCTGGAGCCTCAGCAGTCTGGGGGATTTGATATCTGGACAGCCCCCAGAAGTATAGATAGAAGCAAAGAAGGTGTTTGGTATCTCTACTTTCTCTGTATCCTCTGTCTCCAGGTCACTCACCTCACTTAGCAGGGGTCCTGCATCGCCTCTAGGTTTAGTTTTATCTGCAATGTATTTAAAGAAGCCCTTTTTGTTGACTCATCAACTTCCTCATTCTGATCTGGTGGCCTATAACAGCCCCCCACAACAGTGTCCCCCATGCCAGCATTAATGGACTGACTCCTTCTATTCCAGCCTGTGTCCTTACCCCAAAATGGAAGTAATGAAGAAAATACAATTTGTGCCCCAGAGTCTTTCACCAAACGTCCTAATGCCTTAAGGTCTTTCTTCATTCCCCTCAGGTTACAGAATTCAGCTTCCCCCCACCTGTCTGGAAGATCAGCAGTGGGTTTTAGTCAGCTGATCTCACCAGGTTAGAGAGCAACCTCGTGATATCCCTGACTTAGGCTCCAGGTAGACTGCAGACTTCCCTGTGATGAGGGTTAGCTCTGCATATTGGGCCCTCAGTCCCTTTCAGAAACAAACTAGGACCCTTGTCTTCTTTGTGGAGGAAGTCGTAATATTACTGGAAGACTTCCTGGATTTACGCAACCTTTCTAGGACCTCCAGTACTGGTCCTTTATCCTCTATATCCTTATTAGATTGGCTGTCTTCCAATAGGGGTTTATATCTACTATTCAGTGGCAACTGGGGAGGTGAGGCAGGCAAGGGTGGTACTCACCTTCTGCCATGACCCTGCACTCACCCCTTGTACTTGGGCTTCTGTCCTCCAACTGAGAACTGTAGGATACAGGCCCCTGGACACACTATTCCAGTTGTGGTCTCTAAGATCACTGCATGAATTAACACACATTTCACCAAAGAGAGATAGACTTAAATCAAAACTACCTCTATTTTCTTTAGTCCTGGTTTTGAACTGTTTATGCTCAAAATGAAGCCTGCTTTGAAACCTCCTTAAGAGAAGACCCACCAGTGCAGAGCTGAGTGCTCTGGGACACCTGTCAAACATGACTACTAATAACATGATCAGCCAGGGTGATGTCTGGACAGAAGTTTAATTCCAGTAGTGTCTTCACCCCAGGAGATTTACTATAGCTGTGGGGGTAAGTAAGGCAGTGAAACCCAGGTAGACAACGAGCAAATTAATTTCTTGAAGGTTTGTGGTCTGTATTAGTCAAAGGGCAAACAGAACTGCTCGGTTTACAAACCCTCTCATTTATCTTCACCCCATGTATCAAAAGAAGAACTGATTCTGCAGGGTTTCTTCCCCAAACCTATCACTACTTAATAAATTACTCATGGGTTTCTGACTGCCTCTTGTCATCAGTTTTAGCTCTCGTCAGCATTAAGTGTGCTGCTGTTTCCTGGCTCTTTCCTTTGTTAATATCACCTTCTCAATCCACACTAGGCACAGAGCTGCTGAAGATAAATTGTTTTCAGCCCTTGGAGGTGCTACTGCTACGACAGCTTTATGCTAAGTGCTTGCTCCTAATTACTTTAAAACTACTGTTGAATCAACTGCAGCCAGATGAGGCAGATATTTTGTGGTGGGGTTTTTTCCTCTCTCTCCTCCTGTAAATATCTTTGCTACTTTTGGCCATTAAAAATAATGTAAAAATATATTTTGGATTATTTTAGTTGTAGTTGGCAAGTTGTAAGGAAGTTTACGGTCTATATGTGGCACAGAAAGCATCGGTTCACATTACTAATATGCTGGGTATTTTGAAAAGCCTTTTCTGGTGAGAACATTCCTTTTGATGACTCAATTGATTGTGGACATTTGAGAGACATCCCCAAACTACCTTCTCACCATTTCTTCTTTTAAATCAAAAACCATCTATTATTAAATTTTCAATTAGAGCAATTGCAGAGTTTCGAATAGTTGTGAGAAAATTGCTGGTGCTTAAAAACAGAAAGACGTTCTGATGAAGTTGAAGTGATGACACTTTGGCTTGGTACCACAGCACTCGGGCTTTTGCATGAAGCAGCCAACAGGATGCAGTCGATCATCTGTAATTTTGTCTGAGTGTTGGATACAAATGAATCAGTCTCATCTGTGGTGCTTTTTAAAATTTCCTTGCAGTTATTATGAGGGACTGTGAAGACAAACAGCTCAGCTCAGGATAATAAATGATGTGATTTGCATTCAAATACAATTTTAAGAGTTCTGCCTACAGTCCCTGGTGAGTTTGTACAAGCTTGTGCTACGCTTTAGCTGTGATTGTACCTGAGTCTTGACTTCTCTAAGGGATAAGGGCCATAATATACGATGAAATAGAGCTGCCACCCTCTTTAACTATTTCTCTGTTTCATACCTTTGAGGTTCTTCGTCCAGATAACTTTAAAACTTTGAGAAGTGGAGGAGAAATCCTAGAAGTGCACAAGTCAAAATCAGGCTTTGCAGTCAGATGCCTGAGGGGGGAAGCTGGGGTGGAGGCTGGGCTTTCCCTGGCAGCCCAGCAAGAGATACTGATATCCACAGCTCTTCTGAACTGGCTGTGAAAGGAGGGGATGAAGAAAGGGCTAATGTGGTACCAGGCAAGACTCTTCCTGGGTCTAAAATTATATCTCAGAAGGCTGCACTGAAAGCACAGGGCTTGTGGTACAGAAAGGAGAGGCTGGGGTGGGTGAGCCGTAAATGTGAGGGTCCTAATGGCTTTACTGCCACCCAGTCTGGAAAAGTCTGAACGTGGCACTTAGTGCCATGGTCTACGTTGCAGTGGTCACAGGATGCACTTGATGATCTTAGAGGTCTTTTCCAGCCTAAATAATTCTGTGATTCTGTGATTGTGTGACTCAGATGCTCAACACATTACTTTATTTTTAAGTCACTGCTACATCACAAAACTCGCTGCTTTAGGATTTCAAAGTAGTAAACTGAAATTTAGAATGGATTGCAGAACAGGCTGGCTGCTGGGCGCTTTGGATGTTGTCCTGGTTCAGGAAATCTTCTAGTTCTGACTGCAAAAAGTCTGGAAGTCATATCACAGATAGCACAGGATGAGGGAATGGATGATTCCATTGCCTACGTGTCTGGTTAATGCAGGCAGCATAGGGAATTAAGACAGGTCACTTATCTGATCCAGTACTGCTGCTCTTCTATTCTAAATTTGGCAGGTAACAAGATTCTATAACATAACTTTAAAAGTCAGGTCAAATCATGAGGTGAAGAGTTCTGCCACAGAAAAGAAAATCCCTTTCATCTACACTGCAGTGAAGAAAAAACACAAAGATCTAAGAGTCTCAGTAAAACCCTTCCACACAGGTATCTCAAACCAGCACTAGCTGCTTTCACTCCTGTGCTGTCCAGGAATCTCATCCCTACTTCACTGCAGCCACCATTCTTCAGTCTTATCTTCTTTTCCTCCAGTAAAGAATCTGAGTTTCAAACGTACTGTCCTTACATGAAATATTTTGATTCAATATAACCCAACAGGACCATATGGAAACGAGTTTCACGTACTTTCATACAGGTTTCTCCTTCTCTGTGAACTGAATGGTCTTTTCATTCAACTGGTTTGGTTGGTCCAAGGTGTATAACACAACCTCCCTGAGCAGTCCGTTCCAGTACTCTGTCACCCTCACTGCAAAGAAGTTCCTCCTCATATTGATGTGGAACCTGCTATGTTCCAGCTTATACCCATTTCCCCTTGTCCTATCATTGGATGCCACTAAGCAGATCCTGGCTCCATCCTCCTGACACCCACCCTTCACATATTTATCAACATTAATGAGATCACCCCTCAGTTTCCTTTTTTCCAAGCTCAAGAGACCCAGATCCCTCATCCTTTCCTCATCAGGGAGATGTTCCAGTCTCTTCATCATCTTTGTGGCTCTGTGCTGGACTCAAGGAGTTCTGTGCTCTTCTGGAACTGAGGGGCCCAGAACTGGACACAAGATTCCAGATGTGGTGTCACCAGGGCAGAGTAGATGGGGAGGAGGAGAAGGAGCTAAAAGTCAAGCACCTACACTTCTAACAGATGTGTGCATGTGAACACTCTTAATCTTTCCATCATTATCCTTCACTCAACAGAATAATGCAAGAAGGGGGAGTGAGAGACAGAGATTTTACCAAAAATCTAAATAATAAGCAAAACCCCCACTGTCATAAGGACTGATTCAGACACTGCAAGACCTGGTCTGTATCTTGCTGACACTACTTGGCTTTCTGGTGTTCTTCCTGGCTGAAGCAGACAGCCTCAGCAAGGTGTCCAGAGTCAACAAAAGTGAAGTGGCAAGTCTATGGAGGCTCTCATGAGGTTGTTTTAAATCTGTGGCAATTTCCACACATGGATTAAATTCCTTGATTCAAAATCCAATAACTGAGCTCCTGGATACCAGACCCAGAAATCAGGCTTCTTAGAGCTGTTCTGCTGTGTAGCAGATTCCTGACATTCATATCAAATTTTGTTCTTTCAAAATGAAAATAGAAACCCCAGTAAAATCACTTTTCAGTTGATTCTTAACTTTTTGGGAATGATGTTGCTGTGATACTGTTTTAAGTGCTCTCTTATGGTTTTGGGGTCTGTTTGTTTGGGGGTGTTGAGGCATATTTATTGCTGAAATTGCTTTTTGAAAAAACAGATTTCATAGAGTCTTACTACACGTGTATAGCTAGTAAAATGTACATGGAGGTGTGTGGATTTCTGTAGCACTGCAGTTTAGCAAAAGCATGAACATGACATTCATTCAGGATTTCTGTTAACAGAATCAGAACCATGGAATCGATGGGGTTGGAAGGGACCACCAAAGGTCATCTAGTCCAATGCCCTGCAGGGAGCAGGGACAGCTTTAACTTCATCAGGTTGCCCAGAGCCTTGTCCAGCCTCACCCTGAAGATCTCCAGGGATGAGGCCTCAACTCCCTCCCTGGGCAACTTGTTCCAGTGTTCAACCCCTCTTCTGCTAAAGAACTTCTTCCTAACAGCCCATTTCTGTCTGTCCTGCTCTACTGTGAAACCATTGCTCCACATCCTACCACCCCAGGGTAAACAGCCCCTCTTCAGCCTTCTTGTAGCCCCTTTCAGGATGGGAAGGTTGCTGTCAGGCCTCCCCAGATGAAGTCTTCTCTTCTCCAGACTGAACAACCCCAGATCCCTCAGCCTGTCCTTGAAGCAGAGGGATTCTAGCCCCGTGATGATTTTAGTGTCCTCCTCTGGACCTGCTCCCTCAGGTTTCTGTCCTTCCTGTTCTGAGGGCTCCAGAGCTGGATGCATGACTCCAGGTGAGGTTTCACCAGGATAGAAGAAAGGGGCAGATTGCCCTTTTTCAATCTGCTGCCCACGCTGCTTCTGATGCAGCCCAGGATGTGACTGGCCTTCTGGGGTGCAGTTGCACACTGGTGGCTCCTGTCCAGCTTTTCATCCACTAGTACCCCCAGGTCTATTTCCAGAGGACTGCTCTCCAGACTGTCTTCCCCTAGACTGGACTGATAGCTCTGGTTGCCCTGGCTCAGGTGCAAGATTCTGCATTTGGCCTTGTTGATGTCTAAATGAGGAGTAAGGAAGTCTTGCAGCAGGGATGTCCTCGGGGTGAATTCACTGTGTTGAATTATCAGTGAAAGAGAAAACTTCTGCTGGAAGCTTAGATTCAGGTCTCTACAGTAATGATGGCAAGATCACAGATGGGTGGTGAAGACCATTATGAGGATCTTGCTCTATCTATAAACTTCAGCAGCATCAGCATTTTGTAATCTAGTTGGCAACATCGGGTAAGGATTCTGAGACATTAAGATGGATGATGGAAGGAGCCAATAAACTACAAGAGCTTCTTGTAGTCAGCATGTAGTAGAGAAAAACCAAACAGCTGGAAGAAAACCAGGCAACAGCTATGGCCACTGGAAAAGCCTTTACAGAAATTCATTCAAGTGGAAAAGCATTAGTAGCTGATTTTTGACTCTTGATTTCAACACTGTTAAATCGTAGAATCATTAAGGATTGGAAAGGACCTCGAAAGAGCACCTAGTCCAATCCCCCTGACACAGCAGGATCACCTAGATCAAGTCACACAGGAACACATCCAGGTGGGTTTTAAACATCCCCAGAGAAGGAGACTCCACAACCACCCTGGGCAGCCAGTTCCATGTTCTCTCACCCTCACTGGGAAGAAGTTCCTTCTCACATTCATATGGAAACTCCTGTGTTCTACCTTACACCCATTGCCCCTTGTCCTAGCATGAGATGACATTGAGAAGAGCCTAGTTCCATCCTCCTGACAAACACCCTTCACATATTTGTAGACATTAATGAGGTCACCCCTCAGTCTCCTCTTCTCCAACCTAAAGACACCCAGCTCACTCAGCCTGTCCTCATAAGGGAGGTGCTCCACCTCCTTCATCATCCTCATTGCTCTACGCTGGATTTCCTCCAGCAGCTCCACATCCCTCTTGAACTGAGGAGCCCAGAACTGAACACAGTACTCCAGATATGGTCTCACCAGGTCAGAGCAGAGGGGGAGAAGAATCTGTCTCGATCTTCTTAACACCCCCCCCTCTCTTCCCCTCAGGATGCCATTGGCCCTCTTGGCCACAAAAGCACACTGCTGGCTCATGGTCAGTTTGCTGTCCACCAGGACCTCCAGGTCCCTTTCTCCTGCACTGCTCTTTGACAGGTCAGTCCCCAACCTATACTGGTACCTGGCGTTGTTCTTGCCCAGATGCAAGACTCTACACTTACCCTTGTTATACTTCAATACATTTCTCTCTGCCCAGCTCTCCAGCCTGTCCAGGTCTTGCTGAATGGCTGCTTATGTCCTCATAAGAGGCTGTCAGGTTGGTCAAGCATGGCTTTCCCTTTGTAAAGCCATACCTGGTAGAATTCTTGGGTTCAACATTCTCTCTACATTAGGCTTCAAGATTTTGCACAATATTTTTTGTCTCTGAATGCAGAGGCAAAATCATTCATGGCAGCAGTCACTGCTTAAAGCAAACAGCTATCAACAAAAGAATAAAAGGTTTTAGAGAAAGATTGTCCAGTCTCCATTGACCTTGTCTTGGAAACAATGGCAGTATCTGACTGTTAAATTCAACAAATTAGAAATGATTAACTAATGGACCAAACCTGCCAGAAATCTGTCCAACTCTGCATCTCCTTAAGTACTGGGGGCAGTTCTGGGCCCCTCACTTCAAGGAACAGATTGAGTGGCTGGAATGAGTCCAGAGGAGCAATGGGAGGAAGGGACTGGAGAGAAAATCTGATGAGGAGAGGCTGAGGGAGCTGGGAGTGTTTAGCCTGGAGAAGAAGAGACTTATGGGGGACCTTCTCCCTCTTTCCAACTTCCTGAAGGCTGGTTGTAGTCAGGTGGGAGTCAGGCTCTTCTCCCAGGCAACGAGTGACAGGACAAGAGGACAGGGCCTGAAGCTGCCAGGGAAGGGCTAGGTTGGATGTTAGGAAGCCCTTCCTCACAGAAAGGGTGATCAGACACTGGAATGGACTGCCCAGGGCAGTGGTGGAGTCCCCAACCCTAGAGCTTGAAGGACAGACTGGATGTGGCAATTAGTTCCATGGGCTGGCTTCTGTGGTGATGTTAAGTCATGGGCTGGGTTGGATGAGCTCAGAGGGCTCAATAATTCTGTGATTGGTGAAGTCACCATCTGAAATGGTTACCATTGTGTCAGAAGAAGTGAAAGGGTTTATGCACTACCGAGGGCCAGATTTTGAAGTCTTAGTGCTATCTATTATAGAATCTCAGAATGACAGAACAGTAGAGACTGGGAGGGACCTCAAAAGATCATTTAGTCCAATTCCCCTGCCACATTTCCTTTAAATTTTAAGTGACACCAAGATACAGGCAAAGTGAGTGCAACAAGACCAGTAATACTGCAAAATGGCTACAGAATTAAATAGGGTTTGGGAACAGAGCAAACATCATTGTCTAATTTCTTGCAGTTTATTGATCTTCATAACTTCTGAAACTACACAAAACATATGAAGATGCTAGTCCAGAAGAAATTGAACTGAGATGCTATGCAAAAGCACATTGACCTTTTCTATTAAAATATCAGAAATCAGTTATTCTCTTTATCCATGGCAGACAGAACACAACAGCTTCTATGAAAGGAGGAAAAAATTAGGTCATCTAATAGGATAAAGCTTTTGGCAATGTGACACATTCCATTACAAAAGCATCGATAGTCAAAGATAGATGTTGTCTCTGTGGGTGATGATTCAGGAGTCGTTCCTGGTGCAATGTGATGGTTAAGACAATGCCAAACAAAAAATAAATCAAACATTATTAAGGGCTTTACGTAAGCAGTTGGGTGGAAAACTGTCTTAAATTCTACAGTATTCTGCTTGTTTGAAAGCAGTTTTCAGTTTTTGAAATGGATGACCTGCATCACTAAAAACATATACAATTGTTTAGGTTGGAGAAGACCTTTAAGATCATTGAGTCCAACCATACACCCTCCTCTACTGAGCCCACTATTATACCCAACGTTAACCCTGTTCCCTAACACCACATCTATGTGGCTTTTGAACACATTCAGGGATGGTGATCAACTCCCTCCCCGGGCAGCCTTTTCCAAGGCCAGACAACCCTTTCATTGAAAATTCTTTTCCTAATATCCAAACTAAATCTCCCCTGGTGCTGCTTGAGGCTGTTTCCTCTTGCTCTGTCACTAGTCACTTGTGAGAAGAGAGCAGCACTCACCTCTCTACAGTGTCCTTTCATGTAGTTCTAGAGGGTGATAAGGTCACCCCTCAGCCTCCTTTTTTCCAGGATAAACATCTCCAGTTCTCTCAGCTGCTTCTCACAGGACCTGTGCTCTAGACCCTCCACCAGTCTAGTTGCCCTTCTCTGAACCCACTCCAGCACTTCAATCTGTGTCTTGTACTGAGGAAGAATCTTTTCCTTCTCTCCAGCTCCCTGAAGGGAGGTTGTAGGCAGGTGGGGGTCAGGCTCTTCTTCTAGTTAACCAGAGACAGAACTAGAGAGCAGAGCCTGAAGCTGCCAGGGGAAGGTCAGGTTGGATGTTAGAAAGCCCTCCCTCACAGAAAGGGTGATCAGACACTGGAATGAACTGCCCAAGGCAGTGATGGAGTCTCCATCCCTGTAGGTGTTTAAGAACAGCCCGGCTGTGGCCCTTAGTGCCCTGATCTGGCCAGTGTGATAATGTTAGGTCATGGGCTTGGCTGGATGATCTTAGAGGGCTTTTCCAAAATCAATCATTCTGTGATTCTATGATGCAAAAATTTGATGTATAATAACATAAAACCTACACCATGTAACACAATTCAAGTGTAAGATAGTTTACTCAATGCTAAAAAGCACACTAGTCATTTGGCTATTATTTTTATAGAGTCCTTTCTCCGGTGAATATAGAAAATTATTGGTTTATGTCAAAGACAAGATAAATTGATGTCTGGCTTTGGGCACTTTTGATAACTGTGTGTTCTCAGGGGTTTAATAACAGTTTAAAGCACTAATATAATTCTGTGTGCTTTCTATAATAACGTTAACTATTTAATTTAATTTCATGTCGTTTTCTAGATTTTTAATTACCTTTCCTTTAATCTTTCTAGGTTTTATTTAACTTTGATTGTTGCATTATTTCCTTTATTCCTATCACTGCTATCAATCATCTCTGAATAGTTTCTTCAGTACTGTCACTCTCATTGTTTTCTTGTATTATTCTTTCAGCCTCATTTGCCCCAGACATTCTCTTCTGTCACACAAAACTGACTTCAATATACACTGAGGAAATCTCAGATCCTTAATCAATGAGGGTGGTAGCAAAGAAAAGGTATGTTTTATTTGAATATTTAAGATTCTATGCTCTGCAAACAACTCATACTTTTATCAGGACGGAGACACCATCATAAGTCCTCCAGTCCTCAATCATTAAAGAAGGGCAATGCCCCACCACTCCAATATTCAGCCCAAAACCCCTGAGGCTTGCAGATTTTGCTTCTAGCAGCTCCTCGTTCTGTGTGCTAATTGTATTCGCTCCAGAAACCAAGTTTCATGAATGATGGATAACACATCATTGCACTGGGAGCCAAGTCAGCTAGTCAGCGTGTGGGCACTCTTTCTGCTTTAATGGTCTACCAGTTTTGCCCTACAACCCTTCCCCAGTTCCATTTGAAACCAGAATCGCTCTGCCACCATTCTCAAAGAATAATGCTGTCATCATGTCATGTTAGACTTCTTTCATCAGGATGATGACTTTGCTACTTAGGTAGGAATTGAGGCTGCTCCTATTGACCTGGTTTTGCTTGTTTCCTAATTAATAAAGGAGGTTGTAGCGAGGCTGATGCTGGTCTCTTCTCCCAAATTACTAAGGATAGGACAAGGGGAAATGGCCTCAAGTTGTGTCAGAAGAGGTTTAGATTTGCTATCAGGAAGAAATTCTTTCCTGAGAGAGTGGCTGGGCACTAGAACAGGCTGCCCAGGGAGGTGATGGAGTCACCGTCCCTGGAGGTGTTTAAAAACTGAGTAGCTAGAGCTCTTGAGGTTGTGGTCTAGGGGTTAGGGAGCTTTTGGAATGAAGGCTGGACTTGGTGATCCTGGAGGTCTTTTCCAGCCATAACAATTCCATGGTTCTATGATTCTATTGTCTTGCCTTGTACGTGCTAATACGCGTGATGTGATGATTTTGCTTAAAACCAGGGAGGAAAGCACAATGGTGCCATGACATAGCCTATGAGTCAGAAAATTTGCATTAGGTATTAGAAAGCATCACAGACAGCAACATGGTCCTGTCTAACCAATTCATTGTGCTGTTCACAGGTTAGGACGCTTCTCACTCTGTCTGTGATAGAAATACACAAATGAAAGAAGCACATTCTTAATTTATATTTTTTAAGACCTTGTAATACTCTTGTAATACTCTATAGAAATATCCTGAAATGCACTGAGATAATTTTGGTCTTAAAGAAATGAAAGTTTTTCATTTGATGTTTCTTTTGAAAGTTCACAATCCTTCTGTTTCCTTACTGATCAGAATAGTTAGGGGTTATGCAACAAAGAGTCTACACAACATTTCCTAGTGAGGTGTTTAGGAAATGGTCTACTCATATGCTGTAAGATAAATGGACAAATGAGAAGTGAAAAGCTCCAGTACATCCTATCACACTCCATACGTAGCTACTTGGCCATGCAAGTGTGGACAGACAGCACAAACTGAAGTTTCTTTGGTGTTATAAGGCTGTTCAGTTACTCCTAGATTTCAACTGATGCACTCAAGGTGGTAAAACTTCCAAGGCAGTCAGTATTAAGTCATTAAACTACCAACTGATGATGTCTTTTGCAAGTGTATAAAACAAAACCATTGCCATCCTCCAAAAGAGATAGCCCTGTACTCACTTCTTGGTGCTTACAAATCAGTTGCTATGAGGTTTAGTCTTCCCTCATCAGATGAGACCTGAGCTAGAAAGGCCAGTCTGAGAAATCTTTTCATGTCATAACTTCCAAAGGACCATAGTTTATGACTGAAGTTTTAACTGATATGTTACTTGTGAGTGATGGTAGTTTTAGTAATGACAGAGAAACAAGGGATATTGCTCTCTTATGAAACAGACTGCCCAGAGATGATGTGGAGTCTCCTGCTCTGGAGACATTCAAAACCTGCCTGGCCACAGCCGTATGTGACTTGCTCTAGGTGATCCTGCTCTGGAGCGGGGCGGGGGTTGGACTAGATGATCCTTCAAGGTCCCTTCCAACCCCTGACATTCTGTGATACTCATCCAGCCTTTGTGGGCAGAGAGAAACCTTTGAGTCTGAATCTTGAAATGGAAAAGTTTGTACAATATGGCCAGGATAAAGACACAGATAATTACAAGCAGGGATTTGTAGGGATGAGAGAGAACTCAATATTGACAAACGCTTCTGGCTGAGCAGCTGTTGTTAGTCTGTAAGTGGGTAAAGATCAACTGTCACCCTCTCATTTGGGGAATACAGCTGTAGAAAGAATTGCAGCAGTCAATAGGTTGTAAATGGAGTGTAGGTGACAGAGCCTTAAACCAAGACACTGTTAAGGGTTCAGGTGTAACAGGGAGACGTTTCGGAAGTTAAGCAGCCTTAGCCGGTAGCTTTCCTAGTGCTCAAGAATGGGCAGTCTGATGGTATTTGGGTTTGGAGAGTCTCCCTCCTCTCTGGAGCAGCTTGTCTCAGAAATATTGTTCCTCCTTTACAAGGGATATGCCCTTACCCACAGTCTGTGGCTATGTGGCTTCAGTCAGCATTTCAAATCTATGTCTTTTATGGATGGTGAAGATTGAAGAAGGGTGGGTTTGGGATACAGATCGAAAATGTCCTCTATGACAGCAGGGCAGTAGGATATGTACTAGCAGTAAGTATTTGAACCAATTCTGTAAACCAGTCCACAAATAGGTATTCTCACAAATACATGTATCATACAATCATAGAATCATTAGGGATTGGAAGGGACCTTGAAAGACCATCTAGTCCAATACCCCTGCCACAGCAGGTTCACCTAGACCTAGTCACACAGGAACACATAAAGGCAGCTTTTAAATGTCTCCAGAGACAGCGTCTAGAACAAATTGTTCCATCATCTTCCCTGGGATGAATGTGAGGCTGACTGTTCTACAGTTACATGGGCCCTCCTTCTTTTTGAAGATTGGAGTGACATTTTCTATCCTCCAGTCTCTAGGCACCTCTCCAGATCCCCAGGACTTAGAAAAGTTGATGGAGAGTGGCTTAGCTATGACAGTCCTCACCAAGAAAGACAAGATCCTCTCTTGCCTCAACTTCTTCTGGAGCCTCAGCAGTCTGGGGTTTGATATCAAGACAAAGGCAAAGAAGGTGTTTAGTATCATTGCTTTCTCTATATCCTCTGTCTTCAGGGCACTCATCTCATTCAGCAGGGGGCCTACATTGCCTCTAGTTTTAGTTTTACCTGCAATGTATTTAAAGAAGCCCTTTTCGTTGCCCTTGACCTCTCTTGCAAGGTTTAATTCAAAAGAGACCTTGGCTTTTCTAGTTGCATTCCTACATTCTCTCACTAGAGCCTTATAATCACCCCAAGTGACCATCCCCTCCCTTCATCACCTACAGACTTTCTTCTTCCTCTTCATTTTGCCTAGCAGCTCACTGTTTAACCACGTAGGTCTTCAGGCTCCCTTCCCTGACTTCTTTCCTGTTGGGTGTTCTTGTTTTGTGCTTCAAAAAGGTAGTCTTTGAATATTAACCAGCTTTCTTGGGTCTCTTTATCTGCCAGTACCCTGTCCCATGGGATTTCCCCTATCAATGGCTTGAAAAGGCCAAAGTTGGCCCTCCTGAAGTCCTGGGTTTTGATTCTGCTAGGTATTCTGTTCCTACCACATGAGATTCTGAACTCTACCATCTCATAGTCACTGCAACCAAGGCTGCCCTCAACCTTCACTGCTTCAGCCAGACTCCTTGTTGGTGAGTAGAAGATCCAGCAGTGCTCCTCTCCTGGTGGGCTTCTCCACCATTTGCATCAGGAAATTGTCACCAATGCACTGGAGGAACCTCCTGGACTGTGGATGGCTGGCTGAGTAGGTCTTCCAGCAAGTAGTAGTTAAAATCCCCCATGAGAACCACAGCCTGTAGCTGTGAGGCTGCTGTCAGCTGCCTGTAGAAGACCTCATCAACTTCCTCATCCTGATCTGATGTCCTGTAATAGACACCCACCACAGTGTCACCCATGTCTGCCTGCCCCTTGATCCGCACTCACAAACTCTCAACTCTCTCTTCATCCGCCCCTGGACAGAACTCAGTACATTCCAGTTGCTCTCTCACGTAGAGAGCAACTCTTTCACCCCGACTTGCTGACCTGTCCCTCCTTAAAAGGGCATCGCTATCCATGACCACGTTCCTGTCATGCGAGCCATCCCACCAGGTCTCCATAATTGCCACCAAATCATAATCAACCAACTGGACACAGATTTCTAACTCCTCGTGCTTGTTCCCCATGTTGCATGCACTGGTGTACAGGCATCTCAGGGAGCGAGCCGAGCGCTCCAATTTCACCCTAGGACAGCGAGAGGCCACCTGGTTTTCATTAAGAACAGAGCTCTGTCCCACTTGTGCCCACTCATCAACTATCCCACCCCACTCTGAATCTAGTTTAAAGCCCTCTGAATGAGCCCTGCCAGTTTTTGCCCCAGAACCCTTTTCCCCCTCTGAGATAAACTTCTCCCATGGGGACCTGTAACATCTGGTGTCTTATAGAACTAGTCATTCTCAAAGAACCCAAAGACCTGCCTCTAACACCAGTCTCGTAGCCAGGCATTAATAGACTGACTCCTTCTATTCCAGCCCGTGTCCTCACCCCAAAATGGAAGTAATGAAGAAAATACAGTTTGTGCCCCAGACTCTTTTACCAAATATCCCAAGGCCTTGTAGTCTTTCTTCATTCCCCTCAGCCTATGGAATACAGCTTCCTCTGCAGCTGTCTGGAAGATCAGCAGTGGGTAACAGTCAGCTAATCTCACCAGGTTAGGGAGCATCCTAGTGATATCCCTGACTTGGGCTCCAGGTAGACTGCAGGCCTCCCCAATGTTGCTGGGAAGATGTTTTTCCTAAGATTCAATCTGAACCTCCCCTGGCACAACCTGACCCCATTTCCTCTTGTCCTATTGCCAGTCCCTAAGGAGAGGAGGCCAACACTCACCTCACTCCAACCTCCCTTCAGGCAGTTGTTGAGAGCAGTGAGGTCTCTCCTTGGCCTTCTCCTCTCCAGGCTGAACAGCCACACTCCCTCAGCCTCTCCTCATAAGACCTGTTCTCCAGACCCCTAACCAGCTCACCTGCCCATCTCTGCCCCCTCTCCAGCACCTCCATGTCCTTCCTGCCCTGGAGTGCCCAAACTGCCCCCAGTATTGAGATGCTGCCTCACCAGGGGCCAGTATAAGGGCAGGATCAGCTCCTTGGTCCATTTGGCCAAACTGTTGTGGATGCAGGCCAGGATACCACTGGCCTTAGGCCACATGGACACCCTGCTGGCTCCTGTTCAGCTGCTGTGAGCCAACAACCCCAGGTCCCTCTCTGGTGGGCAGCTCTCCAGCCACTCCTCCCCCCGCCTGTATTTGCTGGGGGGTGTTGTTTCCCAAGTGCAGGACCCAACATTTGGCCTTATTGAACCTCATACAACTGGCCTTGGCTCACTGACCCTGCCTGCCCAGATCTCTCTGCAGAGACTCCCTACCCACCAGCAGATCTACACTCTCACATGGCTGTGGTTGGAATATCTTAGGAATTCATTATTCCAGCCAGGGATGCAGTGGGTCCCAATGGAGCTCTTGGTCAGAGCTGTAGGGGGGTGATGCAGGAATGCAACACGAGGTCTCCTTTGTTAACACTACAGTCTCAGCCAGTCCGGTTCTTGGCTTTGAGGTTCCCTTTATAACACCACAGTACTACTATGTGGGGCTCTAAGATCATAAACAAGCCTCTGAGGACTATCTGAGGGAGTCCTTTGGCCATTTTATCCCTGTAGCTAGCCATTAGAAGATGCACCACTTCTGATACAGAAAAGCACAAGCTGCCACAGTCAGTTACTAACCTGAACCTGTTAAATCAAACAACAAAGTCTGTAGAGTGATGGGGTGCTCTTTGTCAGATGAAAGAGAGAAACCAAATCTGACACTAATGTAAATTGGCCTGATGCTGGCAAAGGCTGTGGAAGCTGGCTTGATTATCCCAATAATCTACTTGATTCAGTGCTTCCTGGTCCTGCCTCTCAGGGTGCTCTTGACACTCAAAACTGGTGAAGAACAGTGATCATCTACAAAAGCAGAAAATACCTACTGCTGAGACGGTGCAGGGAACAGGACAGACAAAACTGTTTAGAGTAGCTGGTAAAATCACACACACATTAAGATTCAGGGCAATGAAGAGGAGATTTCAGTGGATTAAAGTGTTGTCACAGGATAATAATCTCCCATTGACACATGCATTCTGAGGATATCTGCTTTCAAAAACAAGAAACATTAGCCAGTAGCAAAATACTTAAAGCATTAATTAGCTTCTAGTGTGCTGACGAGTGAATCCATTCAAAAAGAGGAAAAAACAAATTGATTTGTGCTGGGAAGATGGAGTTGTAACTGTTAAAGACCAATCCTCACTGGAAAACCATGCTTTTTCTGACTGGAACACAAATCTTGCTTGTAGTGATGGTAAGATGAGAGGCAGCTACAGAAGAAAGCAAAACAGGGAGAAAACATCTTTTCTTACAGCAGCTGATCTTGTAGCAGCTTTCCAATCTCTGAAGGTGGCTGCAGGAAAGCTGGGGAAGGGCTCTTTACATGGGTGTATAGCAAGAGGACAACGAGAAAAAGTTACAAACTTGAAGAGGGGAGACTGAGGTTGGACATGAGGAACAAATTCTTTGCTGTGAGGGTGGTGAGATGCTGGAACAGGTTGCCCAAGGAAGTTGTGGCTGCCCCGTCCTTGGAGGTGTTGAAGGCCAGGTTGGCTGGAGCCCTAAGTAACCTGTTCTAGTGAAGGTGTCACTGCCTCTGTGGAGGGGTTAGAACTGGATGATGACTTCCAATCCTGGCCATTCTATGATTCCGTGTTCTTCATGTCCTAAGAAGTACCTAATGTTGAAGCAACATCATCTATCTGTCCATCAGGGTGTTTACTTCTGCTGACTAACATTAGAGTGTTAGAGATGTTTAAGGGGATGGGAATGGATGATGTCTGGGTCTCTATGGAATGAAGACAGTTCTAAAGTCTCTTGTTTGTTTGTTTGTTTCATAAACAGAAGGACAATTCTGTATAATAGAATGTTTCCAAGGAAGAGAACATGAAGGTATTTTAGACAGATACGATTTTAATAGCTGTAGTACAGAATTTATAGCTATTGTATGAACAGTTGCCACAGTGGAGGCCAATGTACAGAATGACAGAATCTCCGTGGTTGGAAGAGGCCTTTAAAGTGATCAAGTCCAGCTGTTAACCTAGCACTGACAAGTTACTACTCAATCGTGTCCCTAAGCTCCACATCTGGGTGACTCCACCACTTCCCTGGGAAGCCTACTGCAATGTCTGACCCTATCCTAATCCTGGAGAGTATAAGGCTGAGTAGAACCCTTATTACTCTCTACAACTACCTAAAAGGAGGTTGGAGTGAGGACAAGATAGTATCTTCTCCCAAACAACAAGTGATAGGACTCGAAGAATAGCTGCAAGTTGCACTAGGGGAGGATTAGATTGGATATTAGGAAGAATTTCTTAACTGAAAGGGTCATTAGATACTGGAGTTTCAAAATATCCTGCAGTGAGATGTTTGCTTGTTTTCTTGTTCCTAACTGGGAGGAGGGAGAGCATGAATCCGTTCTACACATTACACCTAAGTACTTTAACTCCTAGATGCCATGTAAGTGGGGGAGGACTGAGCAGAAATGAGATGTGGCTCTCAAATTATGATTTTCAAGCAGGTAGAAGGGCTAGGCTTGCAATGGTGAGCTGCAAACCTCTCCTCAATGAGTTCTCATTTTTAGTCTAGACAGTGCTGACTCAGCACACTGATACAGATCTCTGCACACTTTTTCTCCAATATCTTAACTCCTTTTTCCTTTTGAACAATGGAGTGTAGGTATTGTCTGTAAAGTCACAGATGGCCTTATATTGTACAGTTTTTCTGACTAAAAGCTTCCCTAGAAGTAAGTTAACAGATACATTCTTACTGTGAATCTCAGACTGAGTTAATGTATAGCGTCATGGAACCATAGACTGGCCTGGTGTTGGAAGGGACTTCCAAAGGTCTTCTAGTCCAACCTCCCTGCAGAGACCAGGGACAGCCTCAACTAGATCCAATTGCCTAGGGCCTTGTCAAGCCTCTTCTTGAAGATCTCCAGGGATGGGGCCTCAACAACCTCCCTGGGAAATCTGTTCCAGTGTTCAATCCCCCTCCTGCTAAAGAACTTCCTAATGGCCCATTTTAATCTGCCCTTCTCTACTGTGAAACCATTGTTCTATCACTCCAGGTCTTCGTAAACAATCCCTCTGCAGCCTCCTTGCAGCCCTCTGCAAGGACCGGAAGGCTGCTAGCAGGTTCCCAAAAGAGTCTTCCATTCTCCAGGGTGAACAACTCCAGCTCCTTCAGCCTATCCTTGTAGCAGAGGGGCTCCAGCCCCCTGCTCATTTTGGTGACCTCCTCTGGATTTGCTCCATCAGGTCCATGTCCTCCCTGTACTGAGGGCTCCAGTGCTGGCCAAAACACTGAGCTGGCTCAAATGCTGCTTTCTCTATACAAAAGATCCAAGAGGGATCTTGAACTAACACAGTACAAATTAATGCCCCAAACATAAGAAAACATGCATCTATGATTCTATTTGTCTGTTACCCTGAGTTTTGTAGTTGCTTTTCAGGTTGGTCATAGTTAGAAATTCTCTAACATTGCTTTGCAAGACAGATATGTTAAAATACCACCATTTTGAAAAGAGTACAGTAAAGATAGATTAAAAGAGTATAGGTAAAATGGTAGTTACTTTTAAGTTCTCTTAAAAGTAGGATATATTAGTTAGAGTAGTTAAGACCTCACTTACAAGTGAATATATATATATTCTATACCATATAGGAGGCACAAATCCAATAAACCAGCAGAAATTAAGATATTAATAATATTTTGTTTTCTTGATAGCTCAGTTAACTATTTCAAATGTCCAAAACACTTTAAAACACACTTTTAACTCAACAGAGACCTTGCTTTTCTACATCTCCAAGAGTAGAACTATCAATAAAGTTCATCATAAAGTTCCAAGCCAGCAAAAAGATCTCCAGAGTCTATTCTCTGTGCTGCTCCTGCGTTAACTACGGCATGCTCATTTATATTTAATTGATGATTGTACTTGACATTATGTACGAAAGGCTCTAATCATGAAAGCTTCAGTAATCTAAACCCCATCCCTGACAAGATTTCACTGCTGGAATTCTCATTTCCAAATGTCAGCCAAGGCTGAGCAGCCATATATTGCCTGCTCATTAAATGCAATAAATCCATCACAAACTTTCCCCAATCTGCTATAACCTTGCCCATAACCCCAGAGTGAGTGTGAGACCATATGAAAATGAAAAAATGTTGCCTTTCATGCTATGTGATCTATGAAAATGAGCCTTAATAAGGCTGACTGCTTTCATCTGCTGAGTCCATCGCCAAGCTTTCTCTTTCTGTGAATTAAATGACACTTTTCCACTACTTAAGTTACTGACGAACTATCAGGCTCTGAAAGTTCACCATTTCTAAGAGTATTTCTTTACTTCACAGAAGTGTCTGACAAAAGAAAGAGTGTAGAGCCAAGAAATTTAGCAAGGATCTGAATTATAGAATCATAGAATCATTTGGGTTGGAAGGGACCTCCAAAGGTCATCTAGTCCAACCCTCCTGCAGGGAGCAGGGACAGCCTCAACTAGATCAGATTGCCTAGGGCCTTGTCCAGCTTCCACTTTAAGATCTCCAGGGGGGCCTCAACTCCCTCCCCAGGCAACTTGTTCTGATGTTCAACCCCTTCTTGCTAAAGAACTTCTTCCTAACTGCCCATTTCAATCTGCCCTTCTCAACTGTGAAACCATCGCCCCTCATCCTATCCCTCCAAGCCTTCATAAACAGCCCCTCTGTAGCCTTCTTGTAGCCTCTTTCAGGGATGGGAAGGTCACTACCCTGTTCCCCCAGAGCCTTCTTTTCTCCAGGCTGACCAGCCCCAGCTGTCTGTCCTCACAGCAGAGGACCTCCAAGCTCCTGATCATTTTAGCGGTCCTCTCTCGACCTGATCCATCAGAAATACCTGCTTTCTGTACAATAAACTGCTTTGGAGGCAAAATACTTGTTGGGCAGTTGAGGTCCACAGAGAGGATGCTTTTTGCAGCAAGTCTGAAATTGTATTCTGGAAGTCTTGAGATTTACATGATTGTATTTATTTATTAAGTAAAGGTATCTGGAGTTCAAGTCTGAACATACTGCAGTATTTTCAATACTTGAGTCCTTCCACAAAAGGCAAAACCATGAAGGTACTGGAGTTGTCAAGGATTCCCAGGGTGGTTGTGGAGTCTCCTTCACTGGAGATGTTCAAGACCTGCCTGGATGTGTTCCTGTGTGACTTGGTCTAGGTGATCCTGCTGTTGCAGGGGGATTGGACCAGATGATCTTTCGAGGTCCCTTCCAAGCCATAATGATTCTATGATTCTATGATCCTTCCTGACTTTACGAAGTCTAGACTGCTGCTTTTTGAAAGATATTTCAGAATTATCAAAGAGGGACACTGCACAGAAGTGTGCTTAATGCTTAAAATCTGTGAAATCAGCAGATTCAAAGCCAATAGTCTATCTGTCTGTAGGATCAACTGTTTCCATAGAACCTTAGAATGACCCGAGATGGAAGGGGCCTTACAGATCATCCAGTTCCAGCCCCCCTGCATAGGCAGGGCCACCTTCACTAGATCAAGTTTTAAGTTAAACTCCTACAGCGTAAGTGGAGCTGATGGCTGGTGTGTTTGAGTATCAGTATTTTCAAGAGAAGAGTAATATTTTAGTGCTGTTTTAATAACCAAACAAATGCTAAATGCTAAATATCATGCTAAAACCTCTAGTTAGATAAAAAATGAACAAGTACTTTTTACTTTCAAGGTAGAAAGCACTGAAGATCACGCTAGGTCCTCTGTGGCCCATGCACTTGTGCTATAGAATACGAGATCAGTAATGGAAGGGTTGCAAAGTGGAAGCTGAGCCAGTTTAACAGCACCTTGCAAGTAACACTAATGTTTCTGATCAAGTTGAAAGTTTCTTGCTGAGACAGAATGATGGAGAGGCATAAAGTGCCCCAGTCATTCAGGGGAGCACAACCTGTCATGTCTTTTTGTAAAATGCCTGGAGCACCCACTGTTTCCTGTGAGCCTGTAGGTAATTCAACTCCACTAGCTGCTTAGAAACGTGAACACAGCAGCCTTGTCAGTACTGGGACTGCTCACAGCAAAAGGTAATAGAAGGAGTAACAAATTCAGCTGGGTATAACGTCATGACTATTTAATAGAAGACTCGATTCTCAGCTCGCTGTACAACAACTACACCACTCTGCAAAACAAGACCCAACTCAAACTGCTGCTCCTGGCAGCTTTTTCTTGCCATCAAAGCTGCTGATACTTCTAACAAGAACTAGAGTGCTCCAAATGCAAGACAGGAAATACAGGAAAGTCCAAAACAAGCTGGCTGGATGGTTGCACTCAAGGATAAGATCAATGGCTTAAGTGTCTAGGTAGAGAGGTGTGATGAGTGCTGTTCCTCAATGGTTGGTACCGGGAGGGTTGACCCTCTCCAAGGAGGGTGACTCCAGCCCCTCCCTGGGCAGCTTGTTCCAATGCCTGACTACTCTTTCAGGGAAAACATTTTTCCTGATGTCCAATCTACACCTGCCCTGGCACACTTTGAGGCTGTTTACTCTTGTTCTGTCACAGTGACTTGGGACAAGAGACCAACCCCACCTCTCTGTTGCTGTAGAGCAATAAGGTCTCCTTTCATCCTGCTTTTCTCCATGCTAAATAACCCCAGTTCCCTCAGCTACTCCTCATCAGACCTGTCCTCCAAGTCCTTCATCATCTTCATTGCTCTGCTTTGGACCCCATCCAGAACCCCAATGTCCTTCTTGTATTGAGGTGCCCAAACTGCCCCCAGTACTTGAGGCCTCACCAGTGCCCAGTATGGGCGTACGATTCCTTCTCTAGCCCCACTGGCCTCACTACTTCTGATACAGGCCAGAATGTCATTTGCCTTCTTGGCCACTAATCACTAATGGACTGTATTCTACTCATGCACTTGTAGATTCCATGATAAACAAAGAGATTTCTGTATTGGAAAGTAAGGCTCAGTATATGATTGGTTCCTAGGGGACAATCCTCTACCCACCAGCACATCCACACAGGCACGTGTGCACTCACACACACACAAGCACAAAGAAACATTCTACGGGACTTCCTGGAGTTCTTCAGAATGAATCCCAACCTGCTCTGGAATTTTACATTTTCAAGAGATGCACTGAATATTCTGAAAACAAAATCTGAAGTTACAATCTCTCTGCTTAGAATAACGGAAATACAAAGCACCAATTTCAATGGGATACACAGGAATTTTCTACAAGAGTGTTCAGCATGTGTACAGGAAATTTTTCTTCAGGAAGATTAAAATCTAACTAATGCACAGGGTTGGGTGATAATGACTGCTTTAGCTCTTTGACAGCACTGCAGTCATTGAAACAAGAGGCCTATCTTAAAGGGAATGGTTGCACCGGTGCTGGAGCTTAGGGGGACCTCTGAAGAATTCCCTTCAGGATTACAATGTAGTTCAGCTGCAAGCCCCATCATCTATCAAATTCTGTTGATTAAATGTCCTGCTTGCTCAAGCTGTGTAACAAATGGTTAGATCTTTTAATCTCAAATCCACTCTGCGACTCAGTAGCTTGGAAATTGTCCCATCAGAAAGATGGCTTTCAAGTGATTAAACCCAACCCAAACACGGGGATTGCTACGTGTGAGCAAAGGATGGCACCCACGAGGCAACAGGGCTGTGACCAATAGAAACTCTGCTTCTGCTTTGGAGCTGCCACCATTCATCTTACAGGATCTTATCTGAAATCATGAATCAAACACCAAATAATCAACCCATATCACAGCACATATCAAATGGGTGGTATGTTGGCAGAGTTGATGCAAAATGGTGTTCCTGAGATAGGTCCCCTGAGAAACTCTTTAGTCCTTTCTCAAGAATATTTGTGAAAATAATATATATATAAATATAATATTTGTGAAAATAATATATATATATAATATTTGTGAAAATTCTTGGGCCTTTGTTCATTCTCGTGCCAACACTATGCTGAAGAATCATAGAACCATAGACCTCCAAGATCATCCAGTCCAACCACCAACCCAACCCCATCCGGCCCAGTAAACCATGCCCTTAGGGCCACATTTACTTGCTTTATAACCCCTCCAGAGGCAGTGACTCCACTCCCTTCCTGTGTAGCCTGTCCAACCCCGACCACTCTGTCAGGGAAGATATTTTCCCTGATGTCCAACCTAAACCTCTCCTGGCTCAACTTGAGGTCATTTCCTCTTCTTCTATCACTGGTGACTTGGGAGAAGNATGGGCGTACGATTCCTTCTCTAGCCCCACTGGCCTCACTACTTCTGATACAGGCCAGAATGTCATTTGCCTTCTTGGCCACTAATCACTAATGGACTGTATTCTACTCATGCACTTGTAGATTCCATGATAAACAAAGAGATTTCTGTATTGGAAAGTAAGGCTCAGTATATGATTGGTTCCTAGGGGACAATCCTCTACCCACCAGCACATCCACACAGGCACGTGTGCACTCACACACACACAAGCACAAAGAAACATTCTACGGGACTTCCTGGAGTTCTTCAGAATGAATCCCAACCTGCTCTGGAATTTTACATTTTCAAGAGATGCACTGAATATTCTGAAAACAAAATCTGAAGTTACAATCTCTCTGCTTAGAATAACGGAAATACAAAGCACCAATTTCAATGGGATACACAGGAATTTTCTACAAGAGTGTTCAGCATGTGAACAGGAAATTTTTCTTCAGGAAGATTAAAATCTAACTAATGCACAGGGTTGGGTGATAATGACTGCTTTAGCTCTTTGACAGCACTGCAGTCATTGAAACAAGAGGCCTATCTTAAAGGGAATGGTTGCACCGGTGCTGGAGCTTAGGGGGACCTCTGAAGAATTCCCTTCAGGATTACAATGTAGTTCAGCTGCAAGCCCCATCATCTATCAAATTCTGTTGATTAAATGTCCTGCTTGCTCAAGCTGTGTAACAAATGGTTAGATCTTTTAATCTCAAATCCACTCTGCGACTCAGTAGCTTGGAAATTGTCCCATCAGAAAGATGGCTTTCAAGTGATTAAACCCAACCCAAACACGGGGATTGCTACGTGTGAGCAAAGGATGGCACCCACGAGGCAACAGGGCTGTGACCAATAGAAACTCTGCTTCTGCTTTGGAGCTGCCACCATTCATCTTACAGGATCTTATCTGAAATCATGAATCAAACACCAAATAATCAACCCATATCACAGCACATATCAAATGGGTGGTATGTTGGCAGAGTTGATGCAAAATGGTGTTCCTGAGATAGGTCCCCTGAGAAACTCTTTAGTCCTTTCTCAAGAATATTTGTGAAAATAATATATATATAAATATAATATTTGTGAAAATAATATATATATATAATATTTGTGAAAATTCTTGGGCCTTTGTTCATTCTCGTGCCAACACTATGCTGAAGAATCATAGAACCATAGACCTCCAAGATCATCCAGTCCAACCACCAACCCAACCCCATCCGGCCCAGTAAACCATGCCCTTAGGGCCACATTTACTTGCTTTATAACCCCTCCAGAGGCAGTGACTCCACTCCCTTCCTGTGTAGCCTGTCCAACCCCGACCACTCTGTCAGGGAAGATATTTTCCCTGATGTCCAACCTAAACCTCTCCTGGCTCAACTTGAGGTCATTTCCTCTTCTTCTATCACTGGTGACTTGGGAGAAGAGACTGACCCCTACTTCTCTCCACGCTCCTCTTAGGTAGCTGTAAAAAGCAGTAAGGTCTCCCCAGCCTCCTTTCCTCCAGACAACACCAGTTCCCTCAACCTCTCCTCAACAGACCTATCCTCCAGTCCCTTCTCCAGCATTGCTGTCCTTCTCTGGACCCACTCCAGCCTCTCAATGTCCTTTTTGCATTGACATGCCCAAAACTGACCACAGTACCCAAGATGAGGCTTCACTAGTGCTCAGTATGGGGGGATGATCACATCTCTAGTCCATTGTTTCCAAAGCTCTGCAGGGTTTTAAGCTAATCTCAGAGAGCTGCAGGATTTCACACTGCACAGCCCCCATTATAATCTGGGACCATTGTGCAGTTCAGAAGGCTTTGTGTGGAAAATACACCCATAAATGAGGGTTGAGAGGGAACGAATGCCATATTTGGATTAAAGACACCAAAAGAACACCAGTCTTTGGCGAGTTGCTAGAAGCAATGAAGAGCAATAGATACACAGGGTATTTGGGAGGGATGTATGTAGTTTACACTTTGTGCAGAGCACTCCATGCAAAGCAATCGTAAAGTAACTGCTTAACCAGGCAGCTGAGGTTTTATGACCTGTTTGCATGTCGGGAGGAACGCAGAGGAGCTGAATGAGATTCCAGGCTTGATTTTCACTGCTTTTAACTTTATCTAATGACTCTCAATGTGTGCTGAGTGTGATGGTTCTCAAGCACTTCTGCCATTGCATTATCTCCCATTTGGTGAAGGTTTACTGGTTGCAGAGTAACCCAGCCCTGTTTCATGTTTTTCACCTAGCCCATGGTTGGAAAGGGACTTTAAAAGGCAGATTTTAATAAACACACAGCACTAGATTCAGGGAAATGACAATGTTCTCAGCACCAACCTAATTGTGCTCAATCTCTGACAGCACAGAGATAAAAAAAGGCTCAAGATCAGCCCTGGAAGGTGGGTGTGTAATAAACAAGCTGTTTATTTATTTACTGAGCTCAGGGTTTTTTTTGTCTAAAATGCTTGATCCTTTTAAAAGATCAACCCCCTGTTTTCTAAAGGTAGATTCAAAGTTTCAAAAATAACTAGTCACAAACTAATCAATATGCCTGGTCTACTTGAAAATATAACCAGGTAGTTCAAGATACAAGTAGAGCGCGGAATAGAGTGACGTTCATCTTTCTAGAGGGAAAAAGAGGCTCTGTAGTGTGATTTCCTATAATAGCATGAAGCCTCCCAGGAACAGAGCAGTCTTGTGACAGGATGGATGATTCCGGAGCAAGGCTCTAGCTCATTGGGCCCTAAAGCTGCGTGAGGCAGTTTCCCAGTCTTTGTCTGTGTCATGGGGCTGTCGGAGTGCTGGTGCTTTTGCTGCCATCAGACTTAGAACACAACGCTAGGGCTACTGGATTGTGAATGGAAGCTTCTTTCATCATTCTAATAATTCAGTAATTCTAATGATGCAGTAATTCTAATGATGTCAAAATAATTTCTAATAATATAAAAAATATTGTGAGCAACAACACTGCACAATGTAGGTCTGATCCTCTCTGTCTTTTCATCTTCAAATCTTTCTGTTCAACAACAGAACTAAAACCAAGATGCTGGAGAACTACTTGCACACCATGTCTGTCCCATGGTACACGATGAGAGTCTTACTGAGCTATCACAACACACCCCCCCACTTTCCTTTAATTCTTATTTTTCTGTCTGTGAGGCAGAGCTCTTACAGTCAAGTGTTTTAACTGAGCTTCAAGTGTTCAGCTTCTCCTCCCTCAGAAGAGAAATCCTATAACTACAAGGCAACAGCAGGAGAGAGAATAGCCTTTACTCTGAAGAGAGTATCTGTTGAGAAGCTTGACAGTCAAGGCAGAGGAGAACTTGTTCCTTCTTAGTGTTTTCTGGGATTTACAGCCTAATCAGAGAGGTTAGTGCTGGTCTCTTCTCACAGGTCATCAGCCACAGAACAAGAGAGAGAGGCTTCAAGCTGCACCAGGGCAGGTTTAGAATAGACATTGGGAACGTTTTCACAGCAAGAGCAGTCAGGCACTAAAACAGGCTGTCCAGGTTAAACCCTGGAGGTGTTTAAAGGTTGTTCAGATGTGATGTTGGGGAATCTGGTTTAGAAGTGAACTTGGTAGAGTTGGGTTGATGGTTGGACTCAATGATCTCAAAGTTCTTTTCCAACCTGAATAATTCTATGATCTGGAGAAGGACAAAGCAAGAAGTAAGATCTCTGCCTGTCAGGAAATGAAAAAGAGGCAAGAGAGAGGGGGAAGATGAGAAGAGAGAACATTTCCTTTTTCTAACATCTTCCTTCTGGAAGATGTTTCTGTCAAGTTCTGGTTGAAGCACTGAGCAAACCCACCAATGGTCCAGGAATGTGATGAAAATAATGTCTCTAAGAAATAATCTGGCAACAAAACTTGCCCAGAGCAACTAAAGACTGTAATGCTGTCGCTGGACGCTGCTTCCAGTTCTGCTGAATTTTGGTGCCCTGCTATCACCAGAAAACTGTTCTCCAGTGACATTCATAGAATCATCAAGATTGGAAAAGTCCTTCCAGATCATCAAGTCCAGCTGTCTGCCCTATAATCTTGAACTGCTGATCCATCTCCTGAAACACCATGTCTATCTGTTGAACACCTTCAAAGACCAGAAAGTCGAGCTTGCACCCTGTAACCTGTCTGCTCAGTTTGAAAATGGAGAGGACCTGTGTAGGACTCTTGGAATTTCCAAACATTGGCTTTCATAACAATGTTGGGTGACGAAGGAACAAGGAAATAGTATCAGAGAAGCCTAAAAAACCAGAGTCTGAGGAAAGCCAAGCCAAAAGGATAAGATCAGAAATCATAAAAACAAGACAAGCCGTGAATGAGGAAGATGTAAGAAATGAGGGGAAGAAAACAAAAAGGGGAACAGATGGAAGAAAACACTATGGAATGGCCACATTACTTTCTTAATCTTTAATAATTATTTTCTACATGAAGGCCTAAAGGGGAAATCTCAGACATTTACAGAATGTTAGGTGTTGGAAGGACCTCTGAAGATCATTTATTCCAACTCTTCTGCTAAAGCTGGCTCACCTAGAGCAGGTTGCACACCATGTGCTGATGGACTTTGAAAGTCTCCAAAGAAGGAGCCTCTCTGGGCAGACTGTTTCAGTGTTCTGCCACTCTCAAACTAAAGAAGCTTTTTCTTGTGTTTAGGTGGAACTTCCAGTGTATCAATTTGTGCCTGTTACCTTTTGTACTGTCACTGAGCACCACTGGAAACTCTGGTCTCACTCTCTAGAGACTGGTCCTTCAGATACGTGTGAAGATTGGCAAGTGTCCTTCTGTCTTCTCTCTTCCAGGCTAAGCAGATACAGGTCTCTCAGCCTTTCCTTTTAAAAGAAATGGTTTAGTCCCCTAATCAGCTTCATAGCCCTCTGCTGGATGCTCACCATGAACACCTCATGCAAGAAGGAAATAGCACAGGAAACTGCAGCCTTCACAACTAGGACCTCTCCCTCCACATGCCACAAAGCAGGGGCTCTTGGCTCCTACCTAAAGTCAGCCTGGCTGGAAGATACAAGCTGGCTGAATGCTTAGAAGGCTGGAGCACTTCTCTTATGAAGACAGGCTGAGACAGTTGGGTTGTTCAGCCCAAAGATGAGAAGGACTCTAGGGAGACCTTATAGTGATCATCCCATCCTTGAAAAGGGCTGTCAGAAGGTTGAGGAAGACTGTTCACAAGGGCAGGGAACAACAGAACAAGGGGTCATGACTTGAAACTGGAAAAGGACAGATTGAGGCTGGACAGGAGGAAAAGGTTCTTGAATCTGAGGGTCAGGGATCCCTGGGACAGGCTGCCCAGAGAGGTGGTGGAGGTCCCATCCCTGGAGCCATTAAAGGTCAGTCTGGATGGGCCTCTGGGCAATCTGCTCTGGTTCAAGACAACCCTGCTTGAACCAGGGAGGTTGGACTAGATGATCTCTGAAGGTCTTTTCGAACCTTATGTTTCTACAATTCTTCCTCTCTGCTCTTTTCTGACGGCCAGTGAGACACATCACACCTATCCAGCTCAAGAAGCACCTCACTCCTGCCCAAGAAGCACTCCACAGTTTTTGCAGTAATTAGGAAGTTAAAGAATTTTACTGCAACCATTTTCTCCACAAAGCCAGCACTGCCATTGCTGTTTCCACACAAAGGATTTCCCCTTGGATCAAGAGCTGCTGTTCAAGAGAAGTGTAAGTAGCTGTCTCACTGTTGTTCTCCACGCAAACTCTTGGCTGCAAGGCGCTGCCTATAATTGCAGAGAGAGTGATGGCATTGCTTTTAGTTTTTAGAAGTGTTTTCTTCTTAACAAGAAATGATTAGCATAGACAAACATTCTTGTGCCAAAGCACTTTAAATTTAGATTTGGTTACTTGGGAAGGTTAATAACCATAAAAATATTAAGCAAAATGCAGTGTTGCCCGTGATGCTCAAAGAATCGCAGAGGTTTTCCATGCAGCTTCCAACTGAAAGCAAATGCAAATGTATTGTTCCCAGAATGTGTGACTTCAAATTGTTCCTCAGTAACACAATTATCATTGACTAAGAGTAGGCATTTTATTAGATACAAATTATGACTCTTTAAATAAAGCATTACTAGCATTTTCAAGGAAATAAAATATTAACAGCATGGTTAAATAAACCATTTTTTAAGGAAATAAAGCATTAACTGTCTGGCTAAGCAAATGATTAACCCCTGGTTCTGTGTCTCACTGATTCTTATATTAAAAAATATAAGATAGAGGGGATGCAGGCAGTTCCCATGTGAAACAATATGTCCTAAGAGACTGTCTGCAGAAAAAAAATAGCATCTCAGTGGGAGGAGATGGATTTTGATCTGGCACAGAGCTATCTGTGCATAATGCACGGAAATTGGTGAACATCTGAGACAGAGCAGGGAGTATCCTCCATAAGAGGGAAATAGATCTGTTGGAATGAGTCCAGAGGAAGGCCATGAGGATGATCCAGGGGCTACAGCACCTCTGCTATGAGAACAGGCTGAGTGGGCTGGTACTATTCAACCTAGAGAAGAGAAGGCTTTGGGGTGACCTTCCAATATTTGAAGGGAAACTACAGGAAGGCTGGAGAAGGACAAGAGTGTCCAGTGACAGGACAAGGAGAAACAGCTTTAAACCAAAGGATAAGAGGTTTAGATTAGAACTTAGAGGAAATTCTACAGTATGAGGGTGGCAAAACTCTGGAAAACATTAGAGAAAGGCTGTGGATGGCCCCGGAGAACACAGAATCATAGAATCATTCAGGTTGGAAAAGATCCTTGGGATCATCGAGTCCAACCATCAACCCTACTCTGCAAGTTCACCCTGAAATCAGATCCCCCAACACTACATCTAATCATCTTTTAAACACATCCAGAGATGGTGACTTAACCACCACCCTGGGCATCCTATTCCAGTGCCTGACCACTCTCTCCATGAAGAATTTTTTCCTGATGTCCAATCTGTGTTGGAGCTTGAAACCATTCCCTCTGGTTCTATCACTAATTACCTGTGAGAAGAAACCAGCACCAACATCACTGCAATATCCTTTCAGATAGTTGTAGAGAGTGATGAGTTCTCCCCCAAGCCTCCTCTTCCTCAAACTAAACAGCCCCTACTCTCTCAATCTCCCCTCATAAGATTTATCCTCCAGGCCCTTCATCAGCTTTGTTGCCCTCTGCATTGGCTCCAGCACCTTGATGTCTCCCTTGTACTGAGGTGCCCAAAACTGGACACAGTACCAAGGTGCGGGCTCATCAGTGCTGAGTACAGGGGGACAATCACATCCCTACTCCTGCTGGACACACAGTTTCTAATACAGGCCAAGATAGCATTGGCCTTCTTGGCTACTTGGGCACACTGCTGGCTCCTATTTAGCCACCTGTCAATCAGAACACCCAGGTCCTTTTCTTCCAGACTGCTTTCCAGCTGCACTTCCCCAAGCCTGTAGCGTTGCACAGGGATTGTTGTGACCAAAATGCAGGACCCAACACTTGGCACTATTGAAACCCAGACAGTTATCCTCAGCCCATCGATACAGTCTGTCAAGGTCCCTCTGTAGAGCCTTACAACCCTCTGCCACCTCGATGTCATCTGCAAACTTACTGAAAGTGCACTCAGTCCCCACGTGTTGTTTCTGTCAGCCTTCATCAGCTGGACAGTTACTTCTGGCTGGTGAACCATGAGGCAAACCCTCCAATAGTCCAGGAACACAGTGAACTTCTCTGTAAGAAATGACCTTGAAACAAACCCTGCATGGCTGTCCAAAGCCACTAAGGGACTGAATTGTAGATGGTGCAGTTCTAGGTTGTAGAAGTGCCAGTTCTAGCCAGTCACAGAACACTGCTCTCCAGGGAAATGCATCCAGCTCTGGAGCTCAGGACAGGGAGGACAGAGACCTGACAGAGTGTGTCCAGAGAGGGCCACCATAATGGTTAGGGGGCTGGAGCTCCTCTGCTATGATAATGGGCTGAGAGAGCTGGGGTTGTTCAGTCTGGAGAAGAGAAGGCTCTGGGGGCACCTGACAGTGACCTTTCAGTCCCTGCACAGGGCTACAAGAAGGCTGCAGAGGGACTGTTTAAGAAGGACTGGAGTTACAGGACGAGGGGCAATGATTTCACAATAGAGAACAGCAGACTGAAATGGACTGCTAGGAAGAAGTTCTTTAGCAGGAAGGGAGTGGAACACCAGAGCAGGTTGCCCAGGGAGGGAGTTGAGGCCCTATCCC